>ML538126.1:0-39185 GCA_005239535.1 Nicotiana rustica
ATATATACACTTTCTACTCTCTTGGCTGACATAAGACAAAAGTAAACTGAATATGAAGTCTCGATAAGGGAGAATACTGTAACTTACGATACTAGGAAAGTGTACATAAATTCAGGAATATGAACTTCTCTTTATGTCTCGTTATCAAACACAATAATTACTGGATGATGCCAAAATGAAAGAAAGGTTTAGCCTTAACATACCTTAACTATGTTAAGTCCTTAATACCTTCCAAGAAATTATTCAAACAACTCAACTCAATCTACCACAGCATAAGGAGATTCAAAATCACTGCTGAGTAAAGGCTAAGTCTGCAACTTAAACTAGCAGCTCGTTTACGTAAATTTTGGCAGCATCTCCCCTATAACAAGGCCCTTCTCCAATACCATATACCAACAACACCAAGAAAAAAATAATAACAACATGTATGCATAATTTTCCAACCTTATCTCTATGACATTATACCACAAAACAGCCCACACACCCTAATCACTTCATACATAATATGATAACCCAAGTAGTGTCAAACAACCTTAAAAATGTAACGACAAACGACCAAAAAACCACCCTGACATTATGTGTTGTTTCTACGCACCCTTTATCCTCCTAAACTCCATTAAAATAGTAGAAAAAGAGGAAACCCAAAATCAACACGAAACAACCCACAAGTTCAACAACTCAAAATTGATTTTTAAGTATACTACAACACGTTTCGACTTGTCTTTTCTTTCAAATTGAGAAAAACAACCAAACAATACATAATTAATCCTCTCATACAATAAACCATCACCGAATTCAACTTAAAAATAAGTTTACAACCAACCAACAGTGACTCAACAACAAACAACATACAACTCTTCCAAAACTCGCTAGGTCTAGTCTTTACGATCGAGTTACAACTCGTATAAGCATAGATAATGGAAGAAGAAGCATAAATTTACCTTGGACTGAGTAGGACCCATGAAACCTAGTCCTTCTTCATCAAAAGTCAGTTCCCCATCGTAGCTACAAGAAGGAGAAAGAGAAACTAGCAAGTTGTCCGAGGTTTTCGGCACTAGAAACACATCGTAACACCCGAAATAACCTAGGGTTTGTGTGGGATTTTTGGGGACGATCTACATGGGTTCACTCTAGTTTTAATGGTCTGAAATATGAGTGAAATAAATGAGTTAATTATCCCTTAAATGTACCCTCTTGGCCGACTTAATTGAGGCCTCTCTTTTTGGCAAGTAGGTGATGCACCTATTTGTCACCTATGCAGTTTGTGCAGTCTCGTAAAACTACAAATATCTCTCTACTCCTATGTTGTATCGATTAATGGTTTAATTATTTAGAAAATAGACTCATAGATCTTCAATTTGGTATGGATATCATTCCCTAATTCTAAATTGGGAGAAAATCTCAGCTATATTTGACCTAAATTACAGCATATTTATGAATGTAACTTGTGATTATCCTTTCCAACTTCTGTTCCACAACTCACTTGAATTCAAAACATAAAACATGACTATCATAAGACATTAACTCATAACATAACCTCTTTATCATTTTGAGAAACCTGGTCTCACCCCAAAAGTACATGTTATAACATTCCCAACTTGTCGACTTTCGATGAAACTTATTTTCTTTAATTGTTTTAGCTTCTAAGCCTTCCAACCCTCTTGGTACTTGTAGTCCATGATCTTAAATATTTGTAACCTACACGTTAAAATGATTAACTTATTTTATTTACTTTCAAAGATGATCTCATTTCAGAGCTTACATCAATTAACTTACGACGTACCCTCACATACAAAACTATGGGGTGTAACAAATGTGATCCTCCACTGGATCCACTGGTGGTGCAACTGGGGGAACTCTGGGACGTCCTCGTCCCTTACCTCGGGCCGGTACCCTCACCCGGCCTCTGCTTCTTCCTCTAGCAACAAGGGGAGCATCCCCTTCCGGGTCAGGAACGTCTATCATGCGCATTCTCACCATCTGTGAGAGAATAAGAGGAAGTAACTTAGTACACCATCAACTGCACGATAGGAGATGAATAAAGAGTAATATCCTAACACCCTATAGCCTCTCAAAGATAAGTACGAACGTCTCTGCAAGACTCTATTAGTCCTACTCATAACTTGTAATACCTATGTGAACCTAGTGCTCTGATACCATGTTGTCACGACCCAATTCCATTTTAGGCCGTGATGGCGCCCAACATCGTTACTAGGCAAGCCAATAGTGAACAATCTAGTGATTTCCCATTTTAATAAGTTTTCCAAGTAAATAAATTTCCTTAATTAAAATATTTACTAAGTAACTGATTTAAAATAATAAAAATGAAAGAAGTTGAATACAATCATGACCGTAGAAATAAAATCAAAACCAAAAGTCTACTAGTGGGTGCCAAGATCTGGTGTCAGAAGTATATGGTCTACTAGTAGAATATACAAAATATTTCTACTCTACTTCCTGAAATAGAATAGACAAAAAATTAAGCAAAAGAGAGATACCGGCTATTGCTGAATGGCTTGGAAGGCAGCTCACCGTTTAGTCTCGTATCAGGATCAAGTATGCACGTCGGACGAATACCTAGATGCACCTGCCTCAGATCCTGCACATTTAAATGTAGAAGTGTAGCGTGAGTTCATAAACAACATATACCCAGTAAGTATCCAATCTAACCTCGAAGAAGTAGTGACGAGGGGTCGACTTTGACACTTATTATGGGCTAATGATAATATGTCAAAATTATAACTAAACATGGGTTACAGAAATAATACTGAAAAACTCAATAATAGGAAATGATAAACACTCCTTTCACAAACATTAAATCAAATTTATCTTTCATCATTTAAAGATTTATATCATCAAGACATTGAAGCAATATCAATTATGAAAAGTTCCAAGGATATATCATCCACAAATTATGTCGAGGTTGTACGGCTCGATCCAACATAATAAAATTTATATTGTGCACTGTTGAGGGTCGAACAACACAAACGACATATGCATCTATCTGCTACCGAGGCGTTCGGCCCGCTCCACAAATAGAAATTACTTTAAGGAAACACAAATTTTTCAATAACAGTCAAGTGTTCCATTAACAACCTCAAATAAGTGAAATTTAACCTTTAAGAATTCTTTTATCAATTTTTCAATATTATTTAAGCAATCAAATTAACAAGTAAGGGTGCAACCATTTAAAGTATAGCATGATATGGGTCGTAGACTACCCGGACGAAAGCGTAGTTAGTATCTACGTACGGACTCTCGTCACCTCGTACGTATGTAGCCCCCACAAATAGAAACACATATTAATTAATCGACCAATGGGATTAATTCCCTCTTACAAGGTTAGAAAAGAGATTTACCTCGTCTCAAAGCCTACTTTCTGGTCCAAGATTGTGCTCAAACTCTCAATTCGGTGCCCAACGACTTGAAACTAGTCAAATATTATATAAAATGATCAATACACATTAAAAAGTTCATATCCTAGCTATCATAGTGATTTCCCAAGCCTATTTTGAAGAATCCGTAAAATTCATCCCCGGGCCCATGTGCCCGATTTTTGATAATTTTTGAAGAAAATTGTTACCCATAATCTCAGAACTCAAATATATCTTTTTTACTAAATTACATAACTAATTTCGTAGTTAAATCCCGTTTTTAACAAAAACCTATTTTCACCTAAACCCAAAAATTTTACTAATTTACATGTTATAATCTACAACTATGTATTTAACTCACATTTGGAGGAAATTACTTACCTCAATTAGTTGATGAAAATCCCTCTCTAACCAGCTCCAAAATCGCCCTCAAGAAGTGTAAGAAATGAGAAAAAATGCCTAAGTCCCGTTATTAAATGAAGTGGTCTGCCCCCAAGACTTTCGCATCTGCGCTCACTAGGCCGCATTTGCGGTACCGTTTTTGTGGCACTAGGCCCACTTCTGCGGAATCACCCAGGCCCAGTGCTGGCCTCATCTGCGAAAGGGATCCC
The DNA here is from genome assembly GCA_005239535.1 of Nicotiana rustica. Taxonomy (NCBI): domain Eukaryota; kingdom Viridiplantae; phylum Streptophyta; class Magnoliopsida; order Solanales; family Solanaceae; genus Nicotiana; species Nicotiana rustica. The sequence continues at coordinate 3,986 of ML538126.1, forward strand.
GCTTCTGCAGCGCTTCATCATAGAAGTGAAGTCGCTCATGTGCACGCCTCTCCCCTCCTACAGACCACTGGACAAAGTTCCAAAACCGCTTCTACGACTAAAATTGTGCATTTGCGGGCTCGCGCCAGCGGCAAAAGCTCGCAGGTGCGGGAACACCAGAACTGGTGCATTAGCAGCCCTTTTTGAGTCCTACTCAATGCGCACATCATCCAAATGGCATCCGGGGAGTTCAAGGCCCCGTCCAACCATACAAACAAGTTCGGAATCATAAAACGGACTTGCTCAAACTCTCGGAACACACAAAAAAAATCAAAACTAAGAAGCACACTAGAAAATGATTGAAATCAAAATATGAACTTTAAGTTCCTTCAATTTACTACCAACGCGTTGAAACGTACTTAAACTACTCGGAATACCAAGTTTTGCATGTAAGTCTTAAATGACATTACAGAACTATTCTCGGTCTCAGAATCTCATTTGGACCTTGATATCACCAAAACCTACTCCAAACCAAATTTAAAGAACTTCAAAATCTTCAAAGAACCAACTTTCACTATTAGGCGCCGAAACGCTCCCAGGTTATCCAAAACCTGATCCGAATATACCCCTAAGTCCGAAATTATCATACAAACTTATTGAAATTGTCAAATCCCGATTCTGAGGTCGTTTACTCAAAACATTGACATAAGTCAAACTTATCCTTTTAAGGTCAACTTAAGGAACCAAGCGATCTGATTTTAACCCAAACCCTTTCAAATCCCAAACTAACCATACACATAAGTCATGAAATAATAAAAGCACATACTAGGAGTCTTATTTAGGGTAACGGTATTCGAAAAAGTAAAATAATCGGGCAGGTCGTTACATTTAATAAATCCATGTTATCTCACACTAAAACACTCTCATATCATTTGCTAATTACCTGGCCAAATAGTTATCGAGTGAATGTGACAGAAATTAGAACTGTAACACTTTCATCTCAGATAGTATTACATAGCGTTCTTTATGTACCTTCCTTCAAGTATAATCTCATATTTATTCATTCCCTTACATCACAACTTAAAATCCTAGTTGCATTCACTGATTCTTCATGTCTTCTACAGGCCTCTTCAATGAAGATGCCTCTGGAGATTGTTGAGATCAAAGATGGATTATATCTTCTCTGTTACAGCTGTCTAAAGAATCTAGTTTCTACTTCAAATTCTTTTCCTTTGACTTATTACTCTGCTTTTCCTACTTCATATGATGTAGTTAGCTTGAACTCTCACATTCACTCACCTGTAAATGATTCAGACACTCACACTCACTCCTGTTCACTTATAAATACTCCAAATTGCAATAAAACTCAATGTTCTGCTTCACATTCAATTTTTCCTAATACAAACAATGTGGACCTTCTATGGCATAATAGGCTAGGACATGTTCCTTTTGTGAAGATGATGGGTATACCATTAATACTAGTCCATTTTTCACCAAAACAACCCTTTCTTTGTTCAGTATACCCCATGGACAAACAATCTAGGCTACCCTTTCCTCAGAAAATTATCTCAACTAGTAACATTTTTGATCTCCCACATGTTGACTTGTGGGGACCTTATCATGAACCTACCCATGATAACTTCAAGTACTTCATTACCTTAGTGGACAAAAATAGTAGGTGCACCTGGACACATATTTTGAGTTGTAAAACCAATGCTTTACAGATTATTAAAGCCTTTGTGTCCATGGTTGATACCCAATTCTAAACCAAAGTCAAATATATTAGTTTAGACAATGGACTAGAGTTTACTAGTACTAAGTCAACCCATTTCTTTCACTCCAAAGGAATTATTCACCAGAAAACATGCCCATGTACCCTCAATTGAACGGGGTGGAAGAAAGGAAACATAAGTACCTCCTTGAGATTACCATATCACTCTTGTTCCAATCCAAACTACCCCTATAGTATTAGGGAGAATGCATATTAACTACCACCTACATTATCAACAGACTTCCTGCTACTCATCTAAAGAACATAACTCATTTTGAATGTTTGTACAAAAGAGTTCTTACTTACTCTCACCTTAAATGTTTTGGTTGTTTGTGTTTCTCTACCACTCCTAAACCTCACAAAACCAAATTTGAACCAAGAGAAACATCCCATGTCTTTGTGGGTTACCCCTATGATACAAAAGGGTACAAGTTCCTTAGCCTACTCACCAAGAAAATCTCTGTTTCCAGAGATGTAGTTTTTCATGAAAATGTATTTCCTTTTGCTCTTTCTCCCATTTCTGTACCTTTGCCATCTGTTTTTCAATATGTTCCTTGTGTTGATGATTTTCTCTCTTATTCTACTAATTCTGATAAATCTACAGCCCATCCTTCACCATCTGACATACCTCCATCCTCATCTGGTTCCTCCTCTTTTCTGCCTTCCTCAATTTCATCATCACCTCCTCCTTCCACTCCTCATCATCTTACTTCTCCGATAGCCAGCAGGAAGTCCTCTAGACACCATAAATTGGCTGACCACCTTAAGGATTATGTATGCTCCATTCCAAACTTAAAACCTCCTATTACAACTGGTTCTCCTCTATCACTTAGTGCTTTTTTCTCCAACCATCATCATGTGTCTCTTACCTCATTACTCCCAGACAATCAACAACTTGTGGAAAATATTTTTCATTATAGTAACCCTTCTTCTTATAAAGAGGCTACCATGCACCTTGCCTGGCAAGAGGCTATGTGATTAGAGTTTGGGGTTTTGCATGAAATAACACTTGGGACCTAGTTCCTTTGCCTTCTAGCAAGAAAATCATAGGTTGTGGATGGGTCTACAAGGTTAAACACAGAGCTGATGTGAGCATATAGAGGTTCAAGTCCAGGTTAGTTATAGCGGGTTACACCTAGCAGGCTGGGATTGACTACACAGAAACATATTCCCCTGTTGTAAAAATCACTATTGTTAGAGCATTTACAGCCACTACAGTTAAGAAACACTGGGACATCTTCCAGCTTGATGAAAACAATGCCTTCCTCCATGGTGATTTGGAGGAAGAGGTATACATGTAATTACAACCTGGTTTATCAGTGGACACACTTGGAGATTTTTGCAGGTAAAGAAAATCTCTATATGGCCTGAAACAAGCTAGCAGACAGTGCTATGCAAAATTGGCCGCTACTCTTTATTCTAGGGGTTATGTTTATTCCTTGCATGATTATTCTCTCTTCTACAAAAAATCAACTTCTTCCACAATCTGTGTTGTTGTATATGTTGATGATGACATTATTACGGGGACCAGCTCCAGAGAGATCACTGAGTTGAAGACCTTCTTACATGACCATTTTAAGATTAAGGACCTAGGCAGGCCTCATTACTTTCTTGGTTTAGAGGTGCTCTACAAAGAAGATGGTGTTATCATCTCCCAGAGAAAATTTACATTGGATCTCTTAAAGGAGTATGACTTCCGCCATTGGAATAGTATTACTTCTCCTCTTGATCCTAGTGTCAAATTGAGGGATAGAGAGGGAGCTGTTCTTTCAGATCCTACATACTATAGAAAATTGACAGGCAAACTTAACTTTCTCACCAACACTAGATTGGATATTTCCTTTGGTGTCCAACACTTGAGTCAATTTATGCAAGATCCTAGAGAACCCCACATACATGTTGTTTTCCACTTGCTTAGTTACCTTAAGGGTGATCCTACAATTGGAATCTTTCTATTCGATCATCCTGATTGCACCATTAAGGGGTATTGTGACTCTGACTGGGCTTCCTGCCCAAATTCTAGGAGGTCAGTTAGTGGTTACTTGGTGTTTCTAGGTACTAGTCCTATCATTTGGAAGCTAAGAAGCACGAAACCATTTCTCTTTTCTCAGTTGAAGTTGAATATAGGTCTCTTAGAAAGGTGGTTGGGGAGTTGACATGGTTATGCAGATTGTTTGAGGAGCTGATTGTTCCCTTTCCTGCACCTGTGATTGTGTATTGTGATAGTCAATCAGCCTTACATATTGCTAGGAACCCTACGTTCCATGAGCGGACTAAACACATTGAGCTTGATTGTCACTTTGTGACACTTTATGAGGGATAAACTTCAAGAAGCTCTCATATCCTTACATTTACATCACATTGGCACACATAACCAGCTGGCAGTCATTCTCACCAAGGCTCTCACTTGCATCAATCATTCCACGGTGTTGAACAAGTTGGTTGTAAAGATCTAACCTCCAACTTGAAGGGGGGGAGGGGGTATTGAGTTATGTATTTATATGTTTTCAGTTCATTTACTATTATTAGCTAGTTGTCAATTAGTTAGTTTGTTACATGTATTGAGTGGAGGATCCACATGTGTGTATATGTACTCACATATTGAACTAATTAGATTTGCACAGTTCGTTTCTAAATTGACTCCTCTCAGATTCTTCTCTCTTGAAGCTTCTAAGTTCCACCATGGGAGCTCAAGTATGAGCTCGATGTTTTCTATGCTGAAATTCCAATAATGACATCCAATTTTCAATTAATGTCATTGCATAGAAATCAAATCTATAAAGTTGCATGCTTAATTCCTAGAGTTAACAATTTTGGCTTTGGATTTCCTCACAATAATTGACATTATCCGACAGCCGAACTCATACCATGTTATATAAACTTTAGGCAAAACTCTTATGTCAAAATTAACATGATATGACAAAAGTCGACTGGAAGAAAATTGATAAATGTTACCTATAGGGTTTCTTATTCTTTAGAAAAGAAATATTATAAACTACTTACTAATAACTGAAAAGTTTGTTAGTAAAACACCTTTGCTTAGCGTTTTCTCTTTCTGAAAAGATTATAGCATTATTTTAGTTAAAAATAAAAATTATAGATATTAATCATGAACATAGCAACTTGCTAGCTCTACATCTTTTTGTAATCTATTTTGTATGAGTGGAAAGCTAAACTTTGCACCCAAAATAATCAACTGATATGAAAGAAAAAATACTATCTGATTACAAGGTTATAATATATATTTCAAATTCTAATTATACTACAAAAAGAAGCCAATAATCCAAAATTTCTTTTAGCCAAATTGCTAGCATGTGTCTCTGCAATATTAGAAAAAGAGAGTGGAGGAGAACTAATCTTCCCTATTATGGATCTACGTTTATCAATATTATCCTTGGCGGTGGTAGCTTTATTTATATATAAACTTATGTTAAGAATAATATTAATAAGGGAATAATCGATGGTAAATATTTTAAAATTTCTTTTGACAAACAACTATCACTAATTGCGCTTATGCATAAAGTATTCAATGTTTATACATCAATAAATATGTATAAATGAAGATATGCATGTTAATAGACCTTTTAATATTAAAATCAGAAAGCTGTAATCTTTCTTTGCTTTTCATTCTGTAATATAATAATGATAGCGCAAACCATGAGGTAGGAAGATAGAAAAAACCAGCAGCACGTGCAATAGAATTTGTGGCATGAATTAGCCAAATATATGGGAAAAATAAGAAAATAACCAAATCATTAATAACACATCTATAAATATGTGCAACCTTAATGTAGGTTAATATAAAAGATTGCATAATTTAAAACGAACACAATTGTCACGACCCAAAATCCAACTAGTCGTGATGACACCTAAACCCAATTTATTAGGTAAGCCAATTACCAACTATCCAATTTAATGAGATTTATTAGGAGAAGAAAAGATAATATAAATGCTTTTATACAAAGAATATCTCAAGGACTGATAGTACAAAATTACAAATCATGCGTTTCTAAGATTTAGATTTTTACAAAACTGAATTGAAATAAGTACAACATTTGTTTGAAATATAAATGGAAAAAATCCGAATCTAATGCTACCAAAGACAAGTGATACTTATTAGGAGAAGAAAATATAATACAACTGCTTTTATACAAAGAATATCCCAAGGACTGATAGTACAAAATTACAAATCATGAGTTTCTAAGATTTAAATTTTTACAAAACTGAATTGAAATAAGTAAAACATTTGTTTGAAATATAAATGGATAAAATTCGAATCTTATGCTACCAAGGAAAAGTGATAGACACAATTGGAACGCAGGTACATCTTCAAATCCAGCTCCCGTCTTACACAACAACATCAACATCCAACATTTGCACGCAAGGTGGAGAAGTGTATTATGATTACAACCGACCCCATGTATTCAATAAGTAAAAAACCTAACTTTAGGTTGAAAGTAGTGACGAGCTGAGACAAGGTTCAGAGTCCAACTCCAATAACAATCAACAGTTCATAACAATACAATAAAGATGGTATAAGAAATAACTCAGCTCGTTCGCAGTCATGAAAAATAGAAATGCTTTTCAAATATAACAGTAAATCCCAAATCTTTCACCAAAAACCCCAAAAATATATGAGTAAGTTTGGAAATTGTGGTATTCCCAAAAACCTTTCAACAATAAATAAGGGATTTCATTTTTCAAATAGCATGAGAAAAGTATATCTCTATGGCTACAAGTCAATATGCATGCGATATCATGAATGTCACCAAAACCGGGTAGCGTGAGATAATGCATCTCTAAACCTGTATTTCAAGTACGCATCTCAAATATAATGCATCTCAGTGATAAACTCATGTACTCACACTCTTAGGGTGCTCAATCTCTCTTTATCTTATTCTCACTCACCATGCTCGACACTCAGCACACTCAGTCACACAGTATCATACAGCGCAGATCCAGCCCAAACATCATAGATTCAAGGTAGATTTAGCCCAATGCAAGTAAATCAGGGAAGATCCAGCCCAAATATAAATAAGTGCTAGAAATTGTGTCCACTATGGATGTATAGACTCTAGAGGGACCGATCCAGCCCAAACGCTATAATAAGCCAAATCCTAGCATGAATCAATAAAGTCTGCTACGATGTGCAGCCCGATCCCATAAACATCACTAACAACAAGCCCTCGACCTCACTCAGAGTAACGACCCGGCCTGTCGTTTTGAGAGTTGTAGGCTCATTCCCCCATTTACTGTTCATTTTATGCTTTATAGCGGTTATGTGACTTGCCGGGGTAGTCGGTTCGGGTCCGGTGAGGTTTCAGAATGAATTGAGACACTTAGTCTCAGGTTGGAAGCTTAGGTTGAAAAGGTTGACCAGATGAAGACTTATTTGTAAACGACTCCAGATTGGAGTTTTTATGGTTCCGTTAGCTCCGTTGGTTGATTTTGGACTTAGGGGCGTGTCCGGATTGTGATTTGGAGGTCTATAGTTGAATTAGGTTTGAAATGGCGAAAGTTGGAAATTTAGAAGTTTGATCGAGAGTGGACTTTGTGGATACCAGGTTCGGATTGGAGTTTCGGGAGTTGGAGTAGGACCGTGGTGTCATTTGTGAATTTTTTGAAAAATTTGAGGTCAATTGGACGTGATTTGATAGGTTTCGACGTCGTTTTTAGAAGTTGGAATTCCTTAGTTTCAATATGCTTGAATTGGGGTGCGATTCGTGTTTTTGATGTTGTTTGATGTGATTTGAGGGCCGGACTAACTTCTTATCGTGTTTTAAGACTTTTTAGTATAGTTGATTGAGGTCCCGGGGGCCTCAGATGGAGTTCAGATGGTTAACAGATCAAATTTGGAGTTTGGATGATTGCTGAAGCTGGGAGTCTGCAGGTGTAATCGCAGATGGCAGAGCTTTGATCGCATGTGCAAGCTGTGTTGTTAAGATGCGGCTAGGATTGAGGAAGGATATGGTCACAAGTGCGAAGGATTTTTTGCACATGCGTGGTTGCAGATGCGAAGGGGTCAAGAGCATAAGCGGAGGGTCAGCACAAGTGCGGGAAGGTGGACACACCTGTGGTTGCGCAGGAGTGGAGTATTTTCCACAGGTGCGAGGTCCGGGTTCAAGTGTTTTACCGCAGCAGCGGAAGGATTATCGCTTTTGCGACACCGAAAATACGCTTAAGTTGTCACAGGTGCATAAGGCATGGCAGATTATTAAAAACGATGGTTCCGTGGTTTTCTTCATTTTTTTAACATTCCAAGCTCGGGATAGGAGATTTTGAGAGGGATTTCAAAGGGATTCTTGAGTTAAGTCATTTGTGGTTTAATTTTCTCCATAATTATGTTTTGCCAATGATTTTCCACCTATATTGTGTGGTTTTAAGGTGTAATTTTTGGATTTGAGGCTACGAATTTGGAGAGTTTAAATTGGGGATTTGGGAGTCGATTTAGTATTGGATTTTGGTAAATTTGGTATGGTTGGACTCGTGGTCGAATGGGCTTTTGGAATTTGTGGCTTTAAATGGATTTCGAGACGTGCGCCCAAGGGCCAGCTTTAAAGTGATATATTTACTTTTGATCAAGAATTTAGTATTTTCTTTTGGAATTGATTCCTTTAGCTCGTGTTAATTATATCAAACTATTTGTGGCTAGATTCGGGGCATTCGAAGGTCGTTTCGCGAGGCGATAGTGTGTTGGAGTAGAAATTTGCACGGTTTGAGGTAAGTAACACTTCTAAACTTGGTTATGAGGGCATGAAACCCCAAATTACATGCTATGTTTTTTATTTTGAGGTGACGCGCATGCTAGGTGACAAGTGTGTGGGCGTGCGCCATAGGATTTGTAATTTAGTCATTTCCCTCGAACTGTGTAGTCATTTTATCTGAACATTTTTGTTGTACTCTATGTGTTAGAGCACTTGAGTTGTGATTCATTCTAGGAATCAAGTTTAGGCTATATGTTGGTACTATTGGGACCCACAATGGTCGTCCTTTGTTGTTGAGTTGCTTGCTTAATTGTGGTTACCTACTCAGTCGCACTCATCATTTCGTACCCTATCTTAGTCTCTGATATTGTATGTTGTCACACCTCATATCATTGATTAGGTCTGCTTAGTATGAGCGTTGAGAGACCGAGAGATTGGAGAGATTTGATGACTGAGTTGGGGCCTGAGCGTCGTACTGTGAGATATTATATATATGTGGATTAGGTTGCATGTCGCAATGAGCCTTAGGGATATATATATATATATATATATATGTGTGTGTGTGTGTGTGTGTGTGTGTGTGTGCGCGTGCGCGCGCGTGCGTGGATCAAGTTTCACGCAGCAATGAGCCTTATGGCTATATGTAATGATGAGTGACTGAGTGTGGCGAGTGGGGATTGAGACGGGCAGATTGAGTGCTCTTAGAGAGTGAGTTCTTGGGATTACACCGTATTGCATCACATATGGTATTCATATTGACATGTAGATATAATGATGTCATATTCATATTATCAGCCACACTTGGCCTATTTTACCTATGTTGAACTTAACTGTTGAACGTAGAAGCATGTCTACTTTTCCGCATTGCCAAAATTTTGTATCTCACTATATTTTTAAGGTCTTCACTGCTTTAAGACCACATGTTAGACTTGTTACTTGTTGAGTTGATTATACTCACGCTAGACCCTGCACTTCATGTGCAGATCCAGGTGTTTCCGGGCGCAGCGTTTGTTGATCGTGGAGTCTACTTGTTCGGAGATCATCGAGGTAGCTGCTTGGCATCCGCAGACCCTGATCCTCCCTTACCTATATTTTAGTTTATGTATTTAGTCTTACTTTCCAGACAATATACTAGACCATGTTTTTATATATAGATGCTCATGTACTCGGTGGCATCCCTGTTTTGGGAGAGATTATGTATTAAGTTATGACTTCCTATCCTGCTTTTAAAAGATTTTCCTTTAATTTAATTATTTTTCGTATCTTTCAAAGATTTAAAGTGCTGGGAATGTCTGAGTAGTCGTCTTTCCTAGTACTATGATAGTCGCCATCATGATGGGTTGGTTTTGGGTCGTGACAAGTTGATATCAGAGCCTAGGTTACATAGGTCTCATGAGTCATGAGCAAGTTTAGTAGACTCTTGCGGATCCATACGGATACCACTGTACTTATCTTTAAGAGGCTGCCAAACCCTTAGGAAAACTTCACTTTATTGCACTCTTGTTGGACGGATTTGTTGATTCCGGGAAACAAAACTTCTATTATTCTATTCTCTTACAGATGGTAAGGACATGCGCTACCGGTCAGGATGGACAACCACCAATATCACTGGCTGGGGCCATGATAAGCCGCCGTAATAGTAGGGGCAGAGGTGTAGCTAGAGTAGCGCTTGCAGATCTACCAGTCGTTTCAGATCAGGAACAGGTACCAGATACGGTTGAGCCAGTAGGGCCAGCTCAGGCACCAACTGTACCTATTGTGATTCCAGGCCTTCAGCAGGTTTTGGCTTAGATTTTGACCGTGTGAACCAGCCTTGATCAGGAAGTCTCTATTTCGGCTTCCACAACCACTTCTCAGGCCGGGGGACGTACTCAAACTCCCGCCGCCCGTACTCCAGAGAAGGTGATGTAGGCACTTTAGACACCGAGGGTGCTACCAACCCAGCCGGGCAAAGCTTCTCAGGCCCGAGTGGGTCCCGTTATGACTGATTATGAGAAGACGAGACTAGAGAGATTTGGGAGGCTTCAGCCTCCATTGATTAGTGGGGCCGAGCCAGAGGAAGCCCAGGGCTTCTTGGATAACTGTTAGCGGATTCTTTGCACGACCGGTATTCTGGAGACCGGTGGGGTCTCATTCACAACTTTTCAGTTTGTTGAGGCTTCTTTCAAATGGCGGGTGGCTTATGGGAGGCGTAGGCCGGTCGATGTAGCACCACTTACATGGCATGAGTTCTCCGTTCTCTTCTTGTAGAAGTTCGTGCCGCAATCTCGTAGGGAGGAGCTGCACAGAAAGTTTGAGTAGCTACGTTAGGATGGCATGTATGTGATCGAGTACGAGATGAGGTTTTCATAGTTAGCTCGTCAAACAGTTTGGTTGGTTCCCACTAATAGGGAGAGGATTAGGAGGTTTATTGATGGCCTCATATATCAATTGCGGTTGCTTATCACTCGGGAGAAGGTATATGGTGCTACTATCGACGAGGTTGTTGATATTGCTCGACAGATAGAGATGGTCTGCAGTCAGGAGTGTAAGGAGAGGGAGGCCGAGAGGCCTCGAGGTTCGGGTGGTTTTGGTGGTGTTCCTTCTGGGGGAAGTCCTACCACAGTAGGGGTCTTCCTTATTGGCCCGCTCGGATGACTCATCTAGTTCCCTATGGTGAATCATCTAGCCATGGTTCATACAGTGCCCGTCTGGATCAGTCATCTCTTATTTCTCTTCCAGCTTAGAGTTCATCACATGCTCCTTCAATTCAGCATTTATCTGAACCGGGTTCTTCTAGCGGGTATCCTGGTTGTCGGGGCCCGATTTAATCCGTACCACCATTGTAAGATCAGGGTTTCTACGAGTGTGGGGATCTTGGTCATATCAGGAGGCAGTGTCCCCGCTTCTTGGGAGGTCCAGTTCAGTAGAGGGGTCAGGCTACGACTTCAGCACTAGTTACTTCACCACCCATCCAGCCAGCTCGAGGTGAGGCCCAGGAAGCTAGAGGTCGTCCTAGAGGGGGAGGTCAATCCGGTGGCATTCAAGCCCGATTCTATGCTATTCCTACCAGGCTAGATACTGTTTCTTCAGATACAGTTATCACAGGTATTGTCTTAGTATGCCACAGGGACGATTCAGTATTATTCGACCCTGGTTCCACTTTGTCGTATGTATCATCGTATTTTGCTCATTATCTGAATATGCCTCTTGAGTCCTTAGTTTTATTTATTCATGTATCTACGTAGGTGGGCGATACTATTGTTGTAGACTCTGTATGTCGCTCATGTGTAGTGACTATTGGGAAATGGAGACTTGTTACACCCCATGTTTTTGTACGTGAAAGTATGCCATAAGTGGATTGATAAAAGCTCGGGAATGAGATATTACATCCCGTATTTTCATACGTTAAAGTTTTGTCGTAAGTTAATTGACATAAGTTTGGGAAGAAAATTATTTTGAGATTATAAGTATTATGTTATTTCAAACAAGTGATAAGTAAATTCGTGAAGGTAAGAGGGTAAGCGAATCGAAGAGAAAATAAGTTTCCTTGAAGTTTGGTAATTTGGGATAAAATACGGTCCGAGCTATAATACCTGTTATTTATGGACCAATGCCATACAAGGTACCACATGACCATGATAGTAAGATGTATGAAGTGTGTTAAAAGTGAGTGGTATTTTAAGTAATTTGAGATAATTCTTAATAATGTGAGCAATTGGTTAATTATTGGATAGTGGGAGATTATTAAGTTAATCAAGAGATTAGTGGTTAATCAATTACAATATTTGGATAAGCTTAATTAATTCAATGTGGCAGCAATTGGAACAAGGATCAAGACCCAAAATATGACTCTTAAATTACATAACAAGGTGTCACTTTTTAAGAGAATTTAGTGGCCAAATCATCATACCATGTGGGGCCCACACCTAAATGCTTGAAAAACATGTCTAAACTCACTTTGTATCTCTACAAGGTGATGAAGGATGCTTCACCAAGTTCATATAATAATTTATGTGATAATAACGTAAGTTATCCAACAATTCATACAAGACTGTGTCTTAAGCAACGTGAGATTTTGTGATTCTAAGGAAGTACAATGCAATCTTCATCAATAATATCATACGGATTTTTCCCTACTTCGATCCGCCGTTATGTGTTGCCGCAATTGACGTATGTTAGAGGGATTATCAAGAGAATTGGCTCAGGTATGTCAAGGCTAATCCCTTCCTTCATTTTGGAATGATCTCGTAATTACATGTGTTTTATAATGAGTCATAAAGAGAAGTTCATACTCCCGAATTTATATACATTATCCTAGTCTCATAAGTTACAGTATTCTCCCTTATCGGGACTTTATGTTCAATTGAGTATTATCTTCATCCAGTCAAGAGAGAAAAGAATCTATATATACAGTATTACAGTATTTTCATTATCATCGAGCTATAATCAATGGGCAGGCCCCTATTGGGCAACATCTAATCATATGATAAGTTATATACTAAGACTATTGTGGTTGAGCGCCTATGAGCGAGCCCAGTATGCGAGATACAAAGCCTAGTATTTCCGAGCGCCTATGAACGAGCCTACTACGGCAGAGAAGTTATATATATATATATATATATATATGCCGAGCCTTATAAGGCCGGATAATTATTTTACTTACTATATTGAGAGACTTGAGTCAGTATCAGTAGGTGAGCATATATTCATATTATATTTGACTTCCAGTTACTTTCAGTTATTATATTATCAGTTCAGTTTCAGCTTTCAGTATGTTGCCTTACATACTCGGTACATTATTTCGTACTGACGTCCCTTTTTTGGGGGCACTGCATTTCATGCGTACAGGTTCAGACAGACAGACGGGTAGACCTCCTCATTAGGTGTCGTGCGAGTTCAGCTTGATCGGTAAGCTCCATGCCCTTCGGAGTTTCCAGGTCTAGAGCTTTATGTGCATCTTATGTATATATGTATATTTGTTATGAGTAGGTCGGGGCCCTGTTCCGATCACAAATATCCATCAGTAGAGGCTTGTAGACATATCCTGTCAGTTAGTGCAGTATGTTGGGCTTGTAGGCCTTTTATGTATACTTTGTTGGTTTGCCAGTTGTAGTAGTTATGATGGTCTTGTCGGCCCAGCTTTATATTGATGGTTAGTCAGCATTTGCAATTGTCTTGAAATGTGGCCCATGGCCAAAGTATGACATTATATGTTTAGTGTCCCTTAGTCGCCAATTGTTATACAAAAATAGGTGAGGCAGCGGGTGCTGGTCCCCTCCCCCCAAGTTCGGGGCATGACATAAGTGGTATTAGAGTAGTTTTGTCCTAGGGAATGTACAAGCTGTGTCTGATAGAGTCTTGTTTATGGGTGTGTTGTGCACCACACTTATAAGCAGGAAGCTACAGGGCATTTAGGACTGCCACTTTTTCTTCTTACTCTAGATCGTGTGGTAGTGCTCAATTATAAGAACTCAATGTCCTAAACTCTATCTTATTCATAACACGACGATACCTACATCTAGAAATACGGTTGGTAAGAGATATAGTTGTGGAAGAGTTGAGTCTTGCATCATGCTTATGATGGATAAATATGAGGTATTCAGCAAATCGTGTGTATACCTAGATGTGTAAGCTTCTTGATAAGGATCCCTGAGGCAAGAATGCCTATCCACTCGTAAGGTAAAAAGGAAAAAGAGAATTGGAAGGTAGACACAAGTTTCAGCAAGTAAAAGAAGCAAGGTGAAGAAGGGTACTAGGTACCCAGTTAATGAAGATTAACAGTATTTACAATTCAAGCAGAGAAATATAAGCATTTTGAATTACCTTTGATTGTAACAGAGGTATGTAAAATTTGCCACACCCATCTCATTTATGCCGTATGGGAGCTAGCAAATATGGTTTAAGAAAAGGACGGAATATCAGGATCCAGCTGGGGATGGGTTGGATGGATTGTTTGCGTTAGTCAACATTTTCGAGGGATATTGAAAATGTTTTAATCGATCTCCTTGTGAGACACCTAGACGGTGCACTCTAAAATAGAACAACTGGATATGAGTACTACAAAGATAGGCACTGGAAGCCTGGAAGGGATAAATATTACCTCCCGTCCCTAGTAGGGAGAGAATGATAGGTAACCCGAAGAGCCAGTAGATAGAGTAAGGGAGATAAAAGCAAAAGAATGTCCTGTTGAAATTTTCAAAATAAAGTGATAGATAGAAATGTTAGCAGGGAAATAAGAAGAGAGATAATGAAGCATTATGAGTAAGATGCGATACATGGATGACAACGGTATATTCCTACAGAATCTATAGTCAAATGAAGGAAGAGATGATAGGTGACATGCCTTAAGACAACAAAAGAGTATAGGCCATAAATTCATATCCTCATTTCAAGGAACAAGTTTGTGACTCTAACATGATTTCCAGAAGGAAAAGTTAGACACCAGAAATATTAGAAATCAGTATAGGCTGGTGAACAAGATAAACTAAACATAAACTAGGGATTGAGTGATTTGATAATATTCGGTATCATGAGAATTTCAGATTTCATTCCAGCGATAATAGAATGGACAACAGAAGAAGATTCATGAGAAATTCAGAGAATTTTCATTCAGGAATACGCTTCCCTAAAGCAAGCAATGTGAGCGAAGTTAAGCTTAAGAGACTGTATGTGCTAGTTATACTAAGTGCCACCCTCGTGAGTAAGGAATTTTGTTATCCTTAGTATAGAAAGATTACCGCAAGGCGAGTAAGGGTCATCGATGATGTGAAAAGACGCCAAAGATGAAAAGGTAAAACATCTATAGGTATATCCTCGTGGCTCCAACTATTAGTACTCCCCTAAAGGGAGAAATATGGAGTGATCTGACATTAAGTCAAAATTAAGTGGTTCTAGTAACTATGGAATGGTAAAGGAAGAATGTTAAAAAAAACATAAGAAAGGGATGAGATTGCACTTATGAAAATCCTACAGATATTCTACAATCCCATAACATTAAGCAAATACGACGTCAAGGAAAGAAAGTAAGGGTTCCTGCACAAGATATTATTGATAGGTAAGGAGCCAGTGTGGGACGTAAGTTAAGACAAGGAAATAATCCAAGAAAGATTACACGGAATATTTATATGAGAATGGGCCAACAAGTATTTGGTAGTTGATTCAAGAAAATCCTATTTATCGCTAGACAGGAGGTTACAGACGAATCAGCAGATCGTGCAAGCTAAACATAGTAAAACCGAATATAGTAAATTCAGCCTCGCAGTAATGTCATTTAATACTTGAGAAATATTCATATTGGAGTTGGGGTAGTTAAAGGTACCGTATGAATGTTATGGAAATAAAAGAAAGCCCCACTGGGAAGACAGTCAAAACTTCAGTTCAGAAGCAACCGTACGAGCACATGAGTGAGGAGGTAAGTAACTGAGGATAATTATAGGTGAGTACGAACATAAAAAAATCTATCGGGAATACGATGTAATAAGCTCGAAGCTTTACAAGAGTCAGAAGGTCCTCCCTAAGTACTACAATGAAAGACTAGCTGAGGAAATAAGGAAGAAGGCTTCAACCTAGGCATAGTAACTTGAAGAAGAAATGGTCTTGTAACAATAGTCTCATAACAACATTGTATGTACTCCATAAGAAAGTGGCACCTAACGTGGTTAATTAACGGGGAGTAAAAGAAGAAGTGATATTCAAGATCACATGAGTTGTATGGAATTATAATATGTGTGGGCAATAAGATAAGCTAAATATGCATGAAACAAGGGGGCAGAAAGACCAGGAAAAGTAATAGCTTACGTTTAAAGAAAGCTGAGAAGGAACGAAAGGAATTATTCGATCAATGATCCAGAGTTGGTTACGTTATGTATGCACTTAAGTGTTCGGAGTATTATCCATGCAGCATATATGTTGACAAGCATACAGCTGTCGAAGGTTCCGGTATAAGTTAGAAGGAAGAATTGAGCCCCGGTCATAGACGAAGGATTGAATTGTTAAAGGATTGTATCATGGATATTCCATAGCACCCATGAAAGGCTAAGAGTAATAACTAAAACCATGAGCCGCAGATCGGAAGATAGCTTAAGCCTACATAAAGGTTGATCAGAGAAAAAAGGAAACTAAAGAGTTACATCAACTAAGTAAATCAGGAGTTTGATTATTGAACCTAGAAAATTATGGACATAGTAATTGAGAACATTGCAGGATCACTCTTAATATCAGAGGTATAAGAGAGACAATACAGTAGCCATATTTTATAATGACTCTACGATAAATCCAGTTAGAAGGGTACCAGCCTCATAAGAAGTCAATATGAAGCTCTCACTGAATCATGTAAAAAGGTGTTGGTGTTATAATAGAAGTTCAAGTTATGGATGTGAATTATACCTATGTGGAATAGAGGTCATGAAATAGATAGAAGATGTGATATACGATTTTAAGGTAAGTAACGTAAAGGTGAACAACGTACAAGATACTCAAATACAGAGGGGTTTAAATAGTCCATACTTCGGATAGAAGGCTAGAAGCACGGGGATTCAGTATCCAGGATTGATAGCAGCATCGTCAGTAGCATATATTCCAGCCTATGGTTTCTAGGTACCGAAAGATACATCCAAGAGAGTAAAGAAGAGTTAGAGACGATGTAATCTCTCACTTGATGTTTCAGAATAACACAAGTAAATCTATGGTGCAAGCAACTTAAAGGAAGGTTGCGAGTAGTATAAATAGATATGTATAGATCAAACTAAAGTATAATAAAGCGACAAGGTCTTATGACAGGAGTAAGGATAACAAAGGGCGAGTGAAGAGGTGACAAGAAATGTATAAGTCCTCAAAATTAAGCCCCTGAAAACAAGAGAGATAATGGTTTCTCTAAGTTATAGAAAACTCAGTATAGCCTGAATGATTTCAAAGGACTCTAAGACTAGTAGCATATAGAAAAGATGGAATGCTACTCACACAAGACTACCCCTCTTCCCGAAAGCTTCGTGGGGACTACTTTAGGACGACGGACGACCGCCCGTAGGGGGTTTACTGCACAAGGCCCCTGCAGAGGAAAGGCTTGGTAGTAGAATGATGGTATAATTGTGATAGATGAAGGATGACGTTTGGGCCTTCGATTGAATGTCGATTTCATGAATTGTACAGGATTAAACTACACACGTAAGGTAAATGACATTGTGATACTATGAAATATGGTTATGGAAGCATGGTATCATCCCTATGTGGATCAGTCTAATCACTTCAGATGTTCCCCAATGAGATGTAAGACGTAGTGACAATATGTTACGTAAGAAGTTTCGAGTTCTTAATGGAAGATTGTAGATCAACATTGCGGTAAATCGACAATGGATGGATAAAAGATACAAAGTACGGGATGAGATTAGGCCATCATTCTTAAGATGAACAGTAATGAAGAAGCATTAAAAGACTTAGCTTTATGCATATAGGATAAGTAACAAGAGTAACCTAGAGTTTGGTCACAAACCTCAGTAACAATAAATAGAAGTAAGAGTTATTGTATAGTATGTCCTACTTAGATGTAGTAAAGCTAATTACGCCCAGAGAGACAGCTTGACATAATTTTTCCTATGTTCACAAAGTGAGGCCTAGAGATTGGCTAAGAGTTGGAGAAAAGAGGAGAGAAGCGTCACATAGGCGCACATACAAGGTTAGAGTCGTACAGGTTGCATGATAGAAGGTAGCAACAAATACGAGTTTGGAAGGATTCCGATTACAATTCTTGGTGTGAGAAAGAGGCCTAAAGGGGGAATGCCTTGGCCTTTGGATTTATTCATAGAATAGTTTCCTAGATGGCAAGGAGAGTACTAAATTATTCGAAAAACATAGGTTATGAAAATGATAAGTGCATCAATCAACATTCAAGGATGAATCTTCTAAAAGAGTGAATGATGTTACATCCCATGTTTTCATACGTGAAAGTATGTCATAAGTGGATTGATTAAAGCTCGGGAATAAGATGTTACATCCTGCATTTTCGTACGTTAAAGTTTCATCGTAAGTTAATTGACATAAGTTCGGGAAGAAAATATTTTGAGATTATAAGTATTATGTTATTTCAAACAAGTGATAAGTAAATTCGTGAAGGTAAGAGGGTAAACGAATCGAAGAAAATAAGTTTCGTCGAAGTTTGGCAATTTGGGATAAAATACGGTCTGAGCTATAATACTTGGTATTTATGGACCAATGTCAGACAAGGTACCACATGACCATAATATTAAGATGTATAAAGTGTGTTAAAAGTCAGTGGTATTTTACGTAATTTGAGATAATTCCTAATAATGTGGGTAATTGGTAAATTACTGGATAGTGGAGATTATTAAGTTAATCAAGAGATTAGTGGTTAATTAATTATAATATTTTGATAAGCTTAATTAAGCCAGTGTGAAAGCAATTGGAACAAGGATCAAGACCCAGAATATCACTCTTAAATTACATAACAATGTGGCACTTTTAAAGAGAATTTAGTGGCAAAATCATCATACCATGTGGGGCCCACACCTAAAGGATTAAAAACCTTTTTAAACTCAATTTGTATCTCTACAAGGTGATGAAGGATGCTTCAGCAAGTTCATATAAGATTTTATGTGATAAAACCTAAGTTATCCCACAATTCATCCGTGATTGTGTCGTAAGCAAAGTGAGATTTTGTAATTCTAAGGAAGTACAATGCAATCTTTATCAAGAATATCATACGGATTTTTCCCTACTTCGATCCACTGTTACGTGTTGTCACAATTGACGTGTGTTAGAGGGATTGTCAAGAGAATCGGCTCAGGTATGTTATGGCTAAGCCCTTCCTTCATTTTGGCATGATCTCATAATTACATGTGTTTTATAACAAGGCATAAAGAGAAGTTCATACTCCCAAATTTATATACATTATCCTAATCTCATAAGTTACAGTATTCTCCCTTGCCGGGACTTTATGTTCAATTGAGTATTATCTTCTTCCAGTCAAGAGAGCAGAGAATCTATATATACAGTATGACAATATTTTCATTATCATCGAGCTATAATTGATGGGCAGGCCCCTATTGGGCAACCTATGCCCAGATGGTAAGTTATATACTAAGTCTACTGTGGCTGAGTGCCTATGAGCGAGCACATCATGGCCGATATACAGAGCCTAATATGGCCGAGCGCCTATGAGCGAGCCTACTACGGCAATAGAGCATATATATATATATATATATATATATATATATATATATATATATACACTGAGCCTTATAAGGCCGGGAAGCTATTTTACTTACTATATTGGGAGAGTTGAGTCAGTATCAGTAGATGAGCATAACTTTAGATTATCTTTGACTTCCATTTACTTTCAGTTATTATATTATCAGTTCAGTTTCATCTTTCATTATATTGCCTTACATACTCGGTACATTATTTTGTATTGACATCCCTTTTCTAGGGGCGCTGCACTTCATGCGTGCAAGTTCAGACAGACAGACGGGTAGACCTCCTCATTAGGTGTCGCCCGAGTTCAGCTTGTTCGGTAAGCTCCATGCCCTTCGGAGTTTCCTGGTCTAGAGCTTTATGTACATCTTATGTATATATGTATATATGTTATGAGTAGGTCGGGGCACTATTCCGATCTCAGTATATCCATCAGTAGAGGCTTGTAGACATATCATGTCAGTTAGTGTAGTATGTTATGCTTGTAGGCCTTTTATATATACTTTCTTGGTTTGCCAGTTGTAGTAGTTACAACGGCATTCTCGGCCTAGCTTTATATTGATGTTTAGTCAGAACTCGTAATTGTCTTGCAATGTGGCCCATGGCCAAAGTATGACATTATCTATTCAGAGTCTTTTAGTCTCCAGTTGGTATGCAAGGATAGGTGAGGCACCGAGTGCTGGTCTCATCCCCCCCTTCCCCTAGGTTGAGGGCGTGACAAGACTAGAGTTGATCTCTTATTTCCTTGTATGGTTAATTTTGACGTGATCTTGGGTATCGATTGGTTATCTCCATTTCATGCTATTCTGTATTGTCACACTAAGACCGTGACTTTGGTGATGCCGGGGTTGCCAAGGATCGAGTGGAGAGGTTCTCTAGATTATGTTCCTAGTAGGGTGATTTCTTATATGAAGGCCCAACAAATTGTTAAGAAGGGATGTTTGTCATATTTGGCCTTTATGAGGGATGTTGGCACTGATGCTCCTACTATTGATTCTGTTCCAGCGGTACGAGATTTCCCGGATATATTTCGTGCAAACCTGCCAGGTGTGCCTCCCGACAGGGATATTCACTTTGGTATAGACTTGGTGCCAGGAACTTAGCCCATTCCTATTCCTATGTATCGTATGGCACCGGTTGAGATGAAGGAATTGAAAGAGTAGCTTCAGGAACTTCTTGATAAGGGGTTTATTAGGCCTAGTGTGTCACCTTGGGGTGCGCCGATTCTGTTTATAAAGAAAAAGGTTGGTAGTATATGGATGTGCATCGACTATAGGCAGTTGAACAAAGTTACAATCAAGGACCAGTATCATTTTCCGTGCGTTATGATCTATTTGACCATCTTCAGGGAGTTAGGGTATTCTCTAAGATTGATTTGAGGTATGGGTATCAGCAGTTGAAGATTCAAGACTCAGATATTCTAAAGACGGCATTCAAGACCTGTTATGGTCATTATGAGTTCCTCGTGATTTTGGGCTTACCAATGCCCCAGCAACATTCATACATATGATGAACAGTGTATTTCAGCCTTACCTCGACTCGTTTGTCATAGTATTCATTAATGATATCCTATTGTGTTCTCGAAGCTAGGAGGAGAATGTCTATCATTTGAGGATTGTGTTGCAGTGGTTGAGGGAGAAGAAGCTTTATGCCAAGTTCTCCAAGTATGAGTTTTGGCTTAGTTCAGTGGCGTTCTTGGGAAACGTGGTGTCTAGTGAGGGGATTCAGGTGGATCCAAAGAATATAGAGGCAGTTCAGAGTTAGGCTAGGTCGTCCTCAGCTAAGGAGATTCGGAGCTTTCTCGGCTTGGCCGGTTATTATCGTCGCTGAGTGGAGATTTTCTCGTTTATTGCATCTCCTTTGACCAAATTGAGCCAAAAGGGTGCTACTTTCAGGTGGTCAGATAAGTGTGAAGAGAGCTTTTAGAAGCTCAAAACTACCTTGACCACAACTCTAGTTCTAGTTTTACGTTCAAATTCAGGCTCTTATACACTGTATTTTGATGCTTCTCGAATCGGTATTGGGTTTGTCTTGGTGCAGGAGGGTAGAGTGATTGCTTATGCTTCACGTTAGTTGAAGCCTCACAAGAAGAACTACTTTGTTCATGATTTGGAGTTGGCTGCCATCATTCATGCATTGAAGATTTGGAGGAATTTTCTCTACAGTGTGTTGTGTGAGGTATTTACGGATCATCGGAGCCTCCATCACTTGTTCAAACAAAAGGATCTAAATTTGAGGCAGCAGAGATGGTTGCAGTAGCTAAAGGAGAATGATATTACTATTCTGTATCATCTTGGTAAGGACAATGTGGTGGCCTTGAGTAGAAAGGTACTGAGTATGGGTAGCCTTGCATTCGTTACTTTTGGTGAGAGACTGCTTGTTGTTGATGTTCGGGCCTTGTCTAGCAAGTTCGTGAGATTAGATTTTTCGGAGTCCAGTCGGGATCGCATCAGAGAGCGCCAGTATAATGGCCCTCATTTGCTTGTTCTTAAGGACACAGTTCAGCACAATGATGCTAGGGATGTCATTATTGGGGATGATGGGGTGTTGATGCACATTCAGATTTTTGTACCCAATGTAGATGGGCTACGTGAGTTGATTCTTGAGGAGACCCATAGTTTGCAGTATTCCATTCATCCAGGTCCCGTAAAGATGTACCATGGCTTGAGGCAGCATTATTGGTGCAAGAGAATGAAGAATGATATAGTAAGGTTTGTATCTCGGTGCCTTAACTGTTAGCAGGTGAAGTATGAGTATAATAAATGTAACGACCCGACCGGTTGTTTTGAGCATGTCCATCCCGTTCAGCTATTTGAAGTCTTGAGTAGCATCATTCTATGTATTATGACTTACGTTAATCGTCAGTTCTAGTTTTCAGGTTATTCAGGAGTGATTTGGAAAAATGAATTATATGGTTTAAACTTTAATTTGGAAGAATTGACCGAGTTTTAATTTTTGGTATTTGACCTTGGATTAGAGTTCTGATGGTTCCGTTAGTTCCGTTGGGTGAATTTGGACTTAGGAGCATGTCTGAATTATGATTTGGAGGTCCGTAGTAGGATTAGGCTTGAAATGGAGAAAATTAGAATTTGGGAAGTTTGACCGGGGGTGGACTTTTTTATATCGGGGTCGAATTTTGATTTTGGTGGTTGTATTAGGTCTACAATGTTAAATGTGACTTGTGTGCAAAATTTGGGTTCATTCCGGGTTGATTTGATATGTTTCGGCGTGAGTTTTGGAAATTTCCAAGTTCAAAGTTCATAGATTTTTATTTGAGTTGTGATTCGTTGTTTCAATGTTCTTATGTTTGTTTTGAGGCCTCGAGTATGTCCGTGTTATGTCATGAACTTGTTGGTATTTTTATAAGGGGGCTCAGGCGTGTTTTGGATTGATTTCAGATTATTTTTCTTCATGTTGTTATTGTCGGTTGCTTCTGGTTCTGGTGTGACCGCCCCTGCGGCTGGTTTACGCAGATACGATGGTCGTAGAAGCGAAAAATGAGTCGCATGAGCAGAAATAATATTGGGAGCAAGAGTCTGCAAAAGCGGAGATCTCTTCGCATATGCGAAGGTACAGATGCAGTAACTTGAGCGCAGAAGCGCAGTTTGGACTCAAGCCTGCGTGTGCGTAGAAGCAGGCATATTACTGCAGGTGCGAAGGTAGGCCTCCAGTGCTTCTTTGCAGAAGTATGATTTTGGTCGCAAAAGCGATGTCGCAGATTCGGCTAATATGTCGCAAATGCGAAAGTGTTGGGCAGAATGTTAAATACAAGGGTTCGCGATTTTGGCTTCATTTTAACGTTTCCAAACTAATAATGAGGAGATTTTTTGAGCCATTTTCATCACAAGGATTGGAGTAAGTGTTCTACACTTGATTTTGATCTTATTCTATGAATCCATCTTCTTTTTTGGCTATTGGTTAATGAATTTTAAAGAGAAATTGGGTGTTTTAGTCTAAAGTTTTGTAATGTGAATTTTTGATATTTGAACATCGATTTGAAATCGTATTTGAGTGAAACTAGGAATGGGTTGTCAGATTTTTATGTTTTGTCGGGTTCCGAGGCGTGGCCCCTGGTGTGACTTTTGGTCAGTTTTGATTTTTGATTAAGAATTCGATCTTTAACATTTGGAATTGTTTCCTTGGGTGTTATTTGATGTATTAGAGTTGCTTTTGTTTAGTTTCGAGCCGTTAGGAGGTCGGTACGTGCGGAATAGCATTCTTGGAGCATCGCGTGGATTTCTCGGTATTGGGATTTACTTGTTGAGGTAAGTAACACTTCTAAACTTGATATTGAGGGTATGAAACCCCGAATTACATGTTATATGATTGGTGTTGAGGTGACGCACATACTAGGCGACGGGCGTGTGGGCGTGTACCATGTAAGTTGTAATTCCGCTATTTTTGTGGTAGTGTGTTGTTATCTGGTCTTACCTGTAACCATGAAACTTTTTTTTCTTCAGCTATTGAGTTGTGATCCATGTTAGAAACCATGCCTAGGCTACATACTTATCTTGTTGGGACCCACAGAGGTCATTTCTGTCGTTGAATTATCTGCTTCTGTTGCATTACATACTCAGTCATACGCATTTATTTGCATATTATATCGCAGTCTTTGTATCATGTATTGATACATCGTATCATCATTTTGGGATAGTTTCATGGCATTGTGAGCCCGAGACCTGGAGGGATTGATAACTGAGTGAGGCTGAGGACTTGAGTGTGAGTGATATTATGGGATCGGGTTTCACGTTGCAACATGTTATATTGATTATATTATGGGATTGAGCTGCATGTCGTAGTAGGTTATATCGATTTGTGCCATGATTGGCTTGATATAGCGCTTGGGCTGAAGGAGTCCCTCCGGAGTCCCAGTAAGCATGGTTGATTATATTGAGGGAAGAATCTTCTCTGGACATGGATCTTGTCTGAAGCATTTATATACCTGGGAATGGATCTTCCCCACGGGCTGGATTTGGCCCTACACAGTACTGCGTGACTGATGGTCAGTTGATGTATATATTTTTCGGGATGGATCTTCCCTAAGCCAGATTGGCCATATACAATATTAAGTGGTCAAGTATGATGAGTGAAAAGTGTGAGACAGTGAGATTGAGTACTCCTATAGTGTGGGTACATGAGTTCATCACTAAGGTACATGGCATTGACATGCAAATATGACATACAGGCATAGAGATACATTTATTCCTCATGATGTACGGTATACGTCATTCATGACTTCTCACGCATATTGATATATGAGCATAGTGATATATGCTACACTGTCTACCTGGAAAGAAAAATGGAACATCCTATTTTTTGTTGAAAGGATATTTGGGAAATATTACTATTTTCAATTTTACTCATATTGTTGATGATTTGAGTAAAGGATTTGGATTGTCATTGATATACTCGAAAAATGGATCTATTTTTTCGGGAAACTATGAATAGGCTGAGCATTTCATCTCTGAATTACTTCTTTTATTACTTGCTTTACATTGTTATGAACTATTGTTGGATATTAGTGTTAGACCCGACTTTTGTTCTAGCTCTTCACTACTTTCAACCTAAGCTTAGGTTTGTTACTAATTGAGTGCATAGGGTCGGTTGTACTCATACTCCGTCACAGATGTTGCTGAGATCGACGAGAGCTGGATATGGAGATGTACCTGCATTCCGATTGTAGCTGCCTCTTATTCATAGTAGTCTTAGAATATATAAATATGTTTATGTACTTCGCGAACAAATGATAATTAATTCATACCAGCTTTGTAAACTCTATTCTTAGAAGTCGTGATTTGTACTACCAACCCTTTGGGAATGTATCAGATTCAAATATTTCTTTACTTAATAGCTTTATTAATTCTTATTGGAATTTGTTAGTGGTAAATTAGATTACCTAGCGGGTTAGGTTAGGTTCCATCATGACTGGATGAATTTTGGGTCGTGACAGATTGGTATCATAGCTCTAGGTTCATAGGTTCTACAAGTCATGAGCAGGTGTCGAGTAGAGTCTTGTGGATCAGTATGATGACGTCCATATCTATCTTCGAGAGGCTATATGACATTTAGGATGTACTTCCCATCTTTCTTTCCATAGCGTGCGGCATTGATTCATATTGAAGCGTAACTCTTTGAATTTCTTCCACGCATTCATATGTGCATGTGAGCGCTTGGTATCAGCTCTGCATCGACAGCTTGTTTTTCCATGCGTAAGGTGCGAGGTGTGATTTCAATGTACTGATGATGGGCTAGTCTGGAGGACTTGAGGCCAGGTTTTCACTGTAGCTTGAGCAGGGAGATCTTGATTGTGTGAGCACGTGCTTTTGGACTTATACGTACGGTAGTGTATAAGTGGAAATTTGTGGCTCGATGAGTGGTTGGATTGCTATATAACGAGTTGATGTGATGGCGGGAAGTGTTCAGATTATTCGAATGTGATGAGAAGATTTTGCTTGAGATGTAGAAAGGACTACTGGGTGCTTGATTTTGTCTTGATTTGACATATAGTCTCGAGTTATGGGTGTGCTAAAGGATATTTTATGTTGTTTAGTTGTGGAGTGAAGTAGATTTTCATGTCGTTTTATGAGTTCAAGCTCAGAAAGATTAAGTGATTGCATAATACTTGTATTGTGGAAGGGTATAGAGAGATGTCAGTTTGAGGCAAAGCAGGTGGGTTATCTTCTGCAGGGTGTCCTAAAGTTGCATTATCCCTATGTTTTCTAGAGAGCTTTCCTTTACCAGTGAATTATATGTGTTGCAATTTGAGTTTGGAACGCTTGTGGGAGTTGGATTGATTGTCACAAAGGTGAATGTGAGATTTGCAGA
Organism: Nicotiana rustica; assembly: GCA_005239535.1. NCBI lineage: Eukaryota > Viridiplantae > Streptophyta > Magnoliopsida > Solanales > Solanaceae > Nicotiana > Nicotiana rustica. Next base: position 30,452 of record ML538126.1, read on the forward strand.
TTTGAAGTATTAGATGGTTTGTGTTACAGGAGCTCATGAAGGATTTAGTTAAACCTCACTGCGATATTATGGAAATAATAGAGTATGGGCATTGTGAGTTATGGTGTGTTTTGATCTATGGCTTTGGGCTAAGTGGGAGAGTCTTCTATCGACGAATAGATTGCACGGTTATGTGTTGTATTGGTTTCGATTTAAGGTGAAATTGTGAATCAGTTAGGACTTGTAGAGGTTGAGATCGAGGATGACTCGGGTAAGGGAAATTTTTTATATGTATTGTATTACACTCTTTGGGTATATGGAAAGCATGGAACGATTGAGTGGTTTTTCGTGAAGGATGTGGTGTGCATGCAGTAGGAATTTTCTTGGTCGTGTTAATGTGGGATTATTTCTTACGGTGTTGGTGTGCAAATAGGTCACAAGTCATTCAGTCTGTTTAGTTAGTTGAATTGAGATTGGAGTAGAGTGGATGACTCTCGAGAATGGTTCTAATGGATTCAAGATTTATATGTAGCAATTAGGAATATTTGTATATGGCTAGAAATTGAGATTTACATTGGATGTTGTCGTGACTTGTGGCATTTCTATATCATTATGGATTCCACATTTCAGCATTCCAGGAAGGTGAAGGAAACGACTTTAGATTCGCATAAGGTATCTTCAGAGTGGGTATCTTGGTTGTGGTACTTTTGGGGTGTTGGAGAGAGTATTCAGCGGCGTATGGGACTTAGGACATGGTGGTTTTATGCTAGAGTTCGTGGGGTGAGTTTTGGTTAAGGATCATGGTGTTCTAGCAAGGAGAAGTATCAATTTGAAAGCAATTTGGAAGGGATTCGGAGAAATAGTACAACTTGGTAGTAAGTAGGATCATCACATTAATGGATATGATTTGTTTTTTGGGTATTTATGATGTGTTGAGTCTCTACAGGTGTTTTGTGGCAATGCTCTTGGGTTTTGGCAACATGCGTAGCTTGGAGGAGTTAGAGAGATTCAGTTTTGATGACTTTGTCATGTGAAGATGTATTTCAAAGAGTTCTCAACGGTTTTTACCACGGTTCGAGGTGTATATTTCCTACTGGCGTAAGGAGCATGTGGCATATAGTGATTTTCTCCGGGATGAGATCAAAAACAAGGTTCTTCTCTAATTGAGTGTGTGGTTTCTTGTGACTCGGAGTGGATTATGAGGTTCTCATACTTTTCATATGACGGCATAATATATGCAGTGTGTTTTGTGGGATTGAGATTTACATGAGCAAGGTCACGATTCATTTTTGAAGTGAATAGCATAAAATTCTTAGGCAACATGGACAGCTTCGGATGACGAGGTAAATGATATTACTATTTGCAATTGATTGATGAGAGTGTACATTTCAGAAGGGGCATTATGTTTTTATTTATGGATACTTCATTGGTATTGCAACACTCTTCTGGTTAATCGACTGCCGATATTCAAATTTTGCTATGTGACAAGGAAAAATTATAGAAGTATTCCTCGTGGGACGATCGTGTACGAGAGATGTGTTAGACATTCGGGCGGTGGAGTTGGGATCAAGTATGGTCATTCTTGTGTTCTATGGATTTGGAGACTGGAAGTTCTTAGAAGCAGATTATTTCGTGGTTGTGGACTGTGAAGTTGTGGCCAGACCTAACCAAATGATAGTAAGTGTTATGATTTAGTTATTGTGGACCTTCATATGGTTATTTATCTATTTGTGGGTGACCAAAGTTGATTTACGGGTCCATTGGTAAGCCCAATGAGGATGTGTTGGATTGGTTGTCTCCATACTACTATGGTTGAGGGATGTGTCATTCGGTTGTTGTTGAGCTTATTCGTGTTCTGAAATGATCTATGAGTTACTCTTCTTTGCTACAAGGAGTTGTGATTCATTGGTTATATGCACACATTGTACGGCTCTATTTGGGAATTATAGTAGAGTAATGTTGAGGTATGAGCCTTTGTGCTAGATTCGTGTGATGGTTCTACGGTGGGTGATGGTTTTTCAGCATTTCGTTGTGGCGGTACTTGTTAATCTTGTGGGACAGTTCTCTCATTTGAGTCATTCTTTTTATGATTGAGTAGATTTGGAATGTTGCTTATTGGTGCACAGATTGCACGGGTCGTGGCTTTAGATTGTATTGATGTGGCATGCCACTAGAGTGGTCGTGTTGGATGAGATGCGATCATTGGACCTAAAATGGGTACTATCGGATCTTTCTTATAGCATGTTTGCAAGGATAATATCAGAAGTCGCCTTAGAAATTGTCTATAGTTCTTGTCGACGGAGAGGGAGCTCCATGAATTGTTGATCTGATAAGTAGTTATGAATTTTTGCGTGTTTCTTTCATCATTGGCAGAGCACGAAGATTTTAGAATTAGGTTTGGTTTGACATGAGGTTTATTACCTGTATTGGGATGTTTGAGCAACTACTATGACTAAAACTCATTGCTACGAGTATCTGAGTTATGTGATATATCACGCGATTGCATCTTGGGTTATGGTTGCGTCTCGGTACAGCTTGTTCACACTTATACAGTGTGTAGGTTCCGAGATTTAGATCTTATAAGAAACTTTGCATGTTTGAAATTGGATTTTGTGGTTACGGGCTAAGGTTGAAGCAATGATCTCCAGTTATACTGTGTTGTCGGGCCTATATGGCATATAGTGACGTGGGATCATCCCCAGGTATATACATGGAAAGGTTACATGGTGGTTTGGTGGATTTGAAAAATCTCTTCGCACGTTCGAGGACGAACGTATGTTAGTTGGGGAGGATGTAACGGTCTGACCGGTTGTTTTGAGCATCTCCTTCCTGTTCAGTTATTTGAAGTCTTGAGTAGCATCGTTCTATGTATTATAACTTATGTGAATCGTCGTTTCTGGTTTTCAGGTTATTCAGAATTGATTCGAAAGATCTCATGGTTTAAGTTATAAGTTGGAAGAGTTGACCAAGTTTGACTTTTTTGTATTTGACCTTGAGTTGGAGTTAGGATGGTTTTGTTAGCCCCTTTGGGTGATTTTGGACTTAGGAGAGAGTCAGGATTGTGATTTAGAGGTCCGTAGTAGGATTAGGCTTGAAATGGCGAAATTTTGAATTTTAGGAAGTTTAACCGGGGTGGAATTATTGATATCGGGGTCTTCCGATTCTGGAGGTTGGAGCAGGTTCGTAATGTCAAATGTAACGTGTATGCAAATTTTGGGTTCATTCCGGGTTGATTTAATATGCTTCGGCGCGAGTTTCGGAAATTTGGAAGTTCAAAGTTCATAATTTTTTATTTGAGGTGCGATTCATCAATTCGATGTTGTTATGTGTGTTTTGAGGCCTCAAGTAGGTCCATGTTATGTTATTGGACTTGTTGGTATGTTTGGACGGGGTCCCGAGGAGCTCGAGCGTGTTTCAGATTGATTTTGGATAATTTTTCTTCATGTTGTTATTGTCGGTTGCTATTAGTTCTGGTGTGACCGCACCTGCGGATGGTTTGCGCAAGTGCGATGGTCGCAGTTTTGACAAAGGATTCGTCGGAGTGGAAGTGTTGTTGGGAGCAGGAGTCCGCAGAAGCAGAGATTTCTTCTCATCTGCAAAGGCGCATATGCGGTAAGTTGAGCGCAGAAGCGTTGGCAGCGCAAAAGCACAATTTGGACTCGCACTTGCGTGTGCGCATATGCGGGCATTTTACCGCAGGTGCGAAGGTAGGCCTCCAGTGCTTCTCCAAAGAATCGGGATTTTTGTCTCAAAAGAGACGTTGCATAAGCGGCTAATGTGTCGCAGATGCAAAAGTGCTGGGCAGAATATTAAACACAAGGGTTCACGATTTTGGCTTCATTTTAACATATCCAAGCTCGTATTGAGGCGATTTTTGGAGAAATTTTCATCATAGGGATCGGGATAAGTGTTCTACACTTGGTTTTGATCTTATTCTATGAATATATCTTCATTATTGGCTATTGGTTGATGAATTTTAAAGAGAAATTAGGGGTTATAGCCTAAAGTTTCATAATGTGAATTTCTGATTTTTGAACATTGATTCTGAGTCGGATTTGAGTGAGACTAGTATGGTTGCACTCATAATTAAATGGGTTGTCGGATTTTGTATGTTTTGTCGGGTTCCGAGGCGGGGGGCCGGGTGTGATTCTTGACCGGTTTTGGGTTTTGATTAATGATTCTATCTTTATCATTTGGAATTGTTTCCTTGGGTTTTATTTGATGTATTTGAGTTGATTTTGGCTAGTTTCGAGCCATTCGGAGGTCGATACGTGCGGAATGGAATTCTTGGAACATCGCGTGGCTTGCTCGGTATTGGGATTTTCTTATTGATGTAAGCAACACTTCTAAACTTGATGTTGAGGGTATGAAATCCCGAATTACGTGTTATGTGATCGGTGTTGAGGTGACACACATACTACGTGATGGGCGTGTGGGCGTGCACCGTGTAAGTTGCAATTCTGTTATTTCTGTGGTATTGTGTAGTTACCTTGTCTTGCCTGTAACCATGAAACTTCTACGTTCTTGAGCTATTGAGCTGTGATCCATGTTTCTAGGCTACATGCTTATCCTGTTGGGACCTACCGAGGTCATTTTTGCTGTTGAATTATCTTTTTCCATTGCATTACATACTCAGTCATATGCATTCATATGTATATTATTTCTCAGTCTATATATGTATCATGTATTGACGCATCATATCATGATTTTGTGCTAGTTTCATGGCATTGTGAGCCCGAGAGACTAGAGAGATTGATGACATAGTGAGGCCGAGGGCCTGAGTGTGAGTGATATTATGGGATCGGGATGCACGTCGCAACATGTTATATTGATTATATTATGGGGTAGGTTTGTACGCCGCAGCAGGTTATATTGATTTGTGCCATGATTGGCTTGATATAGCGTTTGAGCTGAAGAAGCCCCTTCGGAGTCTGCATACAGCCCCAGTGAGCGAGGTTGATTATATTGAGGGATGGATCTTCACTGGATATGGATCTTGTCCGAAGAAGTTATATACCTGGGGATGGATCTTCCCCACGGGCTGGATTTGGCCCTACTCAGTAATAAGTGACTGATGGTCAGTTGATGTATATATTCTGGAATGGATCTTCCCTGTGCCGGATTGTCCGTATACAGTACGGAGTGGTCAAGCATGATAAGTGGAAAGTTTGAGATAGTGATATTGAGTACTCCGAGAGTGTGAGTACATGAGTTCGTCATTGAGGTACATGGCATTGACATGAAAATATGACATACAGGCATAAAGATGCATTTATTCCTCTTGTTGCACGGTATCATGGCATTCATGACTTCTCACGCATATTGATATATGAGCATAGAGATATATGTTACACTGGCTACCTGGAAAGAAAATGGAACATCCTTTTTATTGTTGAAAGGATTTTTTTGAAAAATTAATGTTTTCAAATTTACTCATATTTTCGACGATTTGAGTAAAGGATTTGGGTTTTCATTGATATACTCGAAAAGTGGATCTACTTTTTCGGAAAACTATGAATAGTCTGAGCATTTCATCTCTGAATTACTTCTTTTATTACTTACTTTACAATGTTATGAACTATTGTTGGATATTGGTGTTGGACCCGACTTTTTTTCTAGCTCGTCACTGCTTTCAACCTAAGGTTAGGTTTGTTACTTATTGAGTACATGGGGTCAGTTTTACTCATACTACAGTTCTGCACCTTGCGTGCAGATATTGGCTGTGGACGTTGATGAGATCAACAAGAGCTAGATTTGGAAATGTACCTGCATTCTAGTTGTAGCTGCCTCTTGTTCATGGTAGTCTTAGAATATATAAATATGTTTATGTACTTTTCGAACAAATGATGTAATTAATTCATACCAGCTTTGTAAACTCTATTCTTAGAAGCTCATGATTTGTACTACCAGTCTTTGGGGGAATGTATTAGATTCAGATATTTCATTACTTAATAGCTTTATTAATTATTATTGGAATTGGTTAGTGGTTAAATTATCTTACCTAGCAGGTTGGGTTAGGTGCCATCACGACTAGATGGATTTTGGGTCATGACAAGAGACCGGCGGATTGCTTCGGAGGCTTGAGATCCTATAGTGGAAATGGAAGCTTACCAACATGGATTTTGTAGTTGGGCTGCCATGGACTTCGAGGAAGTTTGATGCTATTTAGGTGATTATGGATCGGCTGACCAATTTCATGCACTTCTTTCCAATTGGGACTACTTACTCTTTGCAGCGGTTGGTTGAGATTTACATTCGCGAGATTGTTCACCTTCACGGTGTGCCGGTGTCCATCATTTCAAATCAGGGCACACAGTTTACATCGCAGTTTTGGAGGGCAATGCAGTATGAATTCGGCACCCAGGTTGAGTTGAGTAGAACGTTTCACCCTCAGACGGACAGACAGTCCGAGCACACTATTCAGATATTGGAGGATATGTTGCACGCTTGTGTCATTGATTTTGGGGGTTCTTAGGATCAGTTTCTACTGCTCACGGAGTTTTCCTACAACAACAACTACTGGTCGAGCATTCATATGGCTTTGTATGAGGCTTTGTATGGGAGAAGGTGTCGATCTCAGGTGGGTTAGTTTGAGCCGGGTAAGGCTAGGCTATTAGGTACTGACTTAGTTTAGGATGCATTGGAAAAGGTTAAATTGATTGAGGATCGGCTTCGCACGGTGGTGTCTAGACAGAAGAGTTACGTCGATAGGAAGGTTCATGATGTTGCTTTCATGGTTGGGGAGAAGGTATTGCTCAAGGTTTCACCCATAAAGGGTGTTATGAGATTGGGGAAGAAGGGAAATTTGAGCCCTCGGTATATTAGGCCATTTGAGGCGCTTCAGAGGATTGGATATGTGGTTTACAAGCTTGCCTTACCACCTAGTTTGTCCAGTGTGCATCCAGTATTATGTTTTTATGTTCCGGAAGTATGTCGACGACCCATCTCATGTTTTGGATTTCAGCACGTTTAGTTGGATGGTGAATTGATTTATGATATGGAGCCGGTGGCTATTCTGGATTGGCAGGTTCAAATTTTGAGGTTTCTAGCCTTCGCGTTGGCGATGGGCTTACCGCGTTCGTGAAGGTTGGTCTGGTTAAGCAACGCGTTCGCGAGCTGGGACTCGCGTTCGCAAAGGGTAATTTTGGAGCTGGAGCTGGTATTTCTTCGCGAACGCGAGGGGCTTGCCACGTTTGAGAAGAAGGTCGGACTGGACAGTGATGTTTTAAAAAATGGGATTTTGGCCATTTTCATCTCATTTCCTCCATGGGAGCCGACCTAGGAACGATTTTGGAGCACCATTTTCATCATCCAGCATGAGGTAACTTATTTCAACTACTTTTGAGTTACATACAAGGTTTATGAATGGATTTAGACATGAAAATTTATTGAAATTCGGGATTTTGAAGAAAACCCTAGAAATTGGTATTTTTGGATTTTGACGACGAACTTGGGCATGGAATTGAGAATAAATTATATATTTGAGTTCGTGACATTATGGGTAATGGTTTATCTTTGAAACATTTATGTCACGACCCAAAATCTAACTATGGTCGTGATGGCACCTATCGTGATAAGAGGCAAGCCTATTTCCCAAAAATACTACTACTAATTCGATTATAAGGAAATAATAAAACTTTTCCAAAATTTGAAATTTCCATAAACTGAATCAATTCTAAATATAATTAATAAAAATACGAAAATGAGCCCCAAACATCGGGGTGTCACTTAGTCATGAGCGTCTAAATCTATAAACTAAGATATATAACTGTGTAATTGTCAATACAGTCCAAAAAGAAGAATGATAAAGGAATAGCAAGGTCTTGCGGACGCTAGCAGCTACCTTGTAGTCTCTAAAGATAGTTGGCCTAAACTCAATGATCGTCGCGCTCTAACTCACTTGGATCTGCACATAAAGTGCAGGGTGTAGTATGAGTACAATCAATTCAGTAGTAACAAAAATAACTGAGTAGTAGTGACGAGCTAAGCAAAACAGTCTAATTATTTATTTTCATAATTTAAAAATATAAACAGGGATAAACAGGTAAATTCCCTAATCAACAAATATTACAAAGAAATTAACAGATAAATGCAGCAAAAGTAAATGCAACCTCACAACAATGTCACTCCATCACTCAGCACTCGGCACTCAACACTCAATACACTCCATACTCAATAGGTACCTGCGCGCACTAGGGGTGTGTAGAGACTCCAGAGGGGCTCCCAAAGCCCAAGCGATATGCATGGACAACTCACATGCCATAATATCAATACCTGGTGTGAGCATGTAATTTTTCAACCACCATATACTCCTACAAAATTCAATAAAATAAATTAATTTACAAATTTTTGTTGAATTTTAGTGTTAATTGTGAATTATTTTTGCATGGCATATTCATAATTCATCCTTTAAAATTATTTAAATTTGCGTAATTAGGAGCATCATTATTATCAAGGAATTATATATTTATTATTTGTAATTAATTGAATAAAATTACAAACGGATGATGCTTATTTGATGTAATGTAGTTTTAATAACTAATTGCTAAATTTAGTCATTTTTCCAAGCAAATTGTGAAAATTGATTTCTTTTAAAATATATGAGTGTCAAATTAATTGTTTAATCCTTAATTTATTTACCAATTATTCTATAATTAGACTAAGTTAGAATTAATTAATACATTTTGTGTAGTTTTTAAGTTAATTTAAATTAATTAAGTAGTTTAGATTAGTTTAAAAAAAGAATTAAGTCGGA
>ML538126.1:58734-104829 GCA_005239535.1 Nicotiana rustica
ATTTTGATGCCAATCAAGAGTATACACTCCCTATTGATGATTTCTTTTTCAATCAAGGGTATACACTCCCTGGTTGATGATTTCTTTTCCAATAAAGGGTATACACTCCCTGGTTGATGATTTCTTTTCCAATCAAGGGTATACACTCCCTGGTTGATGATTTCTTTTCCAATCAAGGGTATACACTCCCTGGTTGATGATTTCTTTTCCAATCAAGGGTATACACTCCCTGGTTGATGATTTCGATGCCAATCAAGGGTATACACTCTTTGGTTGATGATTTCTCTTCCAATCAAGGGTATAAACTCCCTTGTTGATGATTTCTTTTCCAATCAAGGGTATACACTCCCTGGTTGATGATTTCTTTTCCAATCAAGGTTATACACTCCCTGGTTGATAATTTTGATGCCAATCAAGAGTATACACTCCCTGTTGATGATTTCTTTTTCAATCAAGGGTATACACTCCCTGGTTGATGATTTCTTTTCCCGACGCAGGGTATACACTCCCTGGTTGATTTCTTTTCCTGGCGCAGGGTATACACTCCCGTAGTCGATGTCAATCAAGGATATACACTCCCTCGTTGATGATTTCTTTTCCACTCAAGGGTATACACTCCCTGGTTGATGATTTCTTTTCCAATCAAGGGTATACACTCCCTGGTTGATGATTTCTTTTCCAATCAAGGGTATACACTCTCTGGTTGATCTCTTTTCCCCACGCAGGGTATACACTCCCTGGTTGATGATTTCTTTTCCAATCAAGGGTATACACTCCCTGGTTGATGATTTCTTTTCCAATCAAGGGTATACACTCCCTGATTGATGATTTCTTTTCCAACATAGGGTACACAATTCCTAGTTGATTTTATTTTACAAGGTAGGGCCCCCCAACCCCTAGTTGATCTTGCTTTGAGATATAGGTTATCCACTCCCTAGTCTGCAGTAACTCCGGGTGCACCAGTCCCGGCTTTTCATTGCTTTCAATAATGAAGTAGCATAGAGTTTGTCACAATAACTCACAAAACTTTCCTACTGAAAACTAGGGCAGAAAATTTCGTTCGTTTGTTTTGATTTTTGTGCAGATTACGTTTCTAGGACATTGGAACTCGAGATGAACAAAGAAGAAGTTTCGATCCAAAAAATAATAAAACAAAAAGAAGAAAGAGAAGATTGAATCCAAAAGTGCACAAACGGGAAAGATGTGGACTATTCAGGACAAGATTGAAGTCATCCGTCCAGTATATCCTGCTTTGATCCGAGGAACGATAAGACAAAACCAGCACCTGCAACTAACAAGCATCAGGATCCAGGTCAGAGTCAACAAAAGATCAAGACTCAAGACCTAGTCCTAGATAGGAATCTTGTAATTTAGCGGCTGATAGGTTTTAGTTAGTCCTTCATTTTGTACTTGGGTGTAATAAGGAGATCAGCAACAGTAACAGCAGCAATCGCAGTGAAACCACAGTTACTCGGTACTCCCAGCTACCAAAACCTCCATAGCTACACTGACCTGATTCTTTTATAGCCAAGGATATGTAGGCAACCTTTGAAACAGGGTTTGGTCAAACTTTTCAAAAACGCTTCACAATGGAACATATAAAGAGCTAAAAGTCGTTTATTGCTTCTCACTTTTTCTTTGCCCGAAAACTCTTCGTGTTTCCGAGCAATGAGGGGCAGTTGTGAGCATGTGATTTTTCACCCACCATATACTCCTACAAAATTCAATAAAATAAATTAATTTCACAAATTTTTATTTAATTTTAGTGTTAATTGTGAATTATTTTTGCATTGCATATTCATAATTTATCCTTTAAAATTATTTAAATTTGCGTAATTAGGTGCATCGTTATTATCAAGGAATTATATATTCATTATTTGTAATTAATTGAATAAAATAACAAACGGATGATGATTATTTGATGTAATGTAGTTTTAATAACTAATTGCTAAATATAGTCATTTTTTCGAACAAATTGTGAAAATTATTTTTTTCTTTTAAAATATATGAGTGTCAAATTAATTGTTTCACCCTTAATTTATTTACCAATCAATATCTAATTAGACTGTGTTNTGAATTAATTAATACATTTTGTGGAGTTTTTAAGTTAATTTAAATTAATTAAGTAGTTTAGATTAGTTTAAAAAAGAATTAAGTCGGAACTGGGCTAGAAATATCCAGGCCCAATCCCTATCTCTATACACTCAAACGACCCAGCCCAAATCCCATAGCCCACCCGGCCTGCCCCTACACTACCCAAACGACCCTGTTTCACCCCAGAAGTGATCCCAGTCGTTGATCAAAACAATCAAACGGCTGGGAACTCCCAACCCTCCACTATAAGACTGTCCAAACGCTCACCCCTCCTATACCCTTCGTCTCTCTCTCTCTACAGTCAAGAAACCCTAGCCGGCCTAGGTTTCCACCGAACGAAAATCGCCTACCGATGGCGGACCCCCTCCAATCGACCCCAACTTTTGACCAGATAATCCCCATGGCCTCCTTAATCACCTCTCACAATCAATCTCACCAAAAACCCATTCAATCTCACCGAATTTCAAATCTGAAAAATCTGAAACCCTAACTTTTTTTTTCTCTACAAGTCGACTCAAAGATTTTTAATGGCTCTAACCTACATGGATAGACTATTGATTTCTTTGGGTTTGAGTCATTTTCAAACCCTCCAGGTTTCAGCCAAGTTCCGGCAACCTTCGATTTTTCCGGCCAAGTCCCTTAAATGGGTATCTCCCTTCTCTCACTGCCTCTATGCTATGTTACAACAAAAACAAAATCGTGTTTAAATCACTGATTCTTTTGAATTTTGTTTTTCTGTTTTGTATTATTACTTTGTTTCTGTCCGTTCTTAAAGATATGAATCGTTCTGGTTAGGTTCATATTTTTCTTTCTTTGTTCTCTCGTTATTCATGAATTAGTTGCGACGATTCTGTTTTTGTTTAATGCTGCCGAATAATTAGCAATAATGTTTCTTGACGATCATGTCTATTTGTCAGTTGGATTCATCACTATGTACATTATGTCTTCAATATATGACCTTGTATTGATTAATTGATTTGTCAATATACCATTTTAATGAGCATGTCAGCCTGTAGAATCTACGATTCTTTTCCTTAGTCATGAGTATTTATATTGATTAATTGCTTAGTGATCCATTTGATTGGTTAATTAGGCTAATACTTAGTTCTAAACCAGTGTATGGTCATGGTTTAACCTAGATTTATCAAGACTAATTTAGTTAGAAATAATTTCCTATAATCACTTATTTAATAGGTTAACCTAGTCTAATAGTCTATTAAGTAGTTAACTAAATCCTAAAACCTGCCTGAGATAGTTAGTTCAGTTTAATTAACTAAAACAAATTAGTTAACCTAGACTTAATAGTTAGTCAAGTTTCTGATTTTAGGTAATCGAGTTGAATTAACCAAATTGAATCAGTTAACTTAGGTTAAGGAGTTAAGCCGATTGACTTGCATTAATTAACAAGCTAAACCTAGTTGATTAATAGGAACTTAACAATTAAAATTTAACTAGTTTGACTCAACCATAATTAAGAACAACTAATAGTTTGACTAAAGAACCTAACTAGTGTTAGTTAACTATAGTTAAATGATAACCTAAGTAAGTAACCCTGGTTACCCCATGGTAAATAAAGGAACTTCAAGAGGTATATTAGGTAATGTAGACTTAGGAAATCAGAATTTTAAGGTAAAAGGTCTTTTTATGGGTAGGAAAGTTCTAGAATAGGGGCAGTTGTCCCAAAGATAAGGTTGACAACTGCCCTAGGTACTATTTAGTATTGTTTTTCAGCTTTTGGATGGTGAATATTCCAAAGAATATCCCATTCCCAAATATCCTATAAATATACCCTCTTTCTAGAGATGGGAGGGGGTTCCTTTTTTTTCACTCTCTCTGAGCTGCTGAAAACATCTTAAAGAATACAGAGAAATCAGAGTTATTTTCCATTCATAAACAGAAATTTCAAAAAAAAACTATTAGTAGAAAAGAAAAGAAAAAATCTAATTTCCCTTGGAATCAAGTTCATAAATACATGGTCTAGTTCTCAGCTTATGTTTCTTTTACTTTAGACTCTGATTTTGGGAGTTTTAAGCATTCTTACTCAAGATTTCTGGATCAATTCTTGTTGGGCTACTGGGTTTTCTTTGGGTTTCTGTTTGCTGCTGCTGATCTCTCTTCTTTCTTGTTGTTTATTGTTCATACTTGACCTTTATTTGGTCAAGTCTCTTTGCTGTTTTTTTTCTCTCTTAAATGGTATGTATCAACTCATCTCTTCTTAATGAAATTTTTGGACTAGAATCCTTATCTTCTACTCACTGTATAAAATGGTTGTTCTTAATAAACGAAGTTACTATTTCTGTTTTGTTAGATGTGACTGTGTAGATGTTTATTGGCATGATAATGACTCTGTGAGTGTGATAAGTAATGTCTTGATGTTAGTATTTCTCCTTCTGGTGCATAATTAATTGCTTCAGATTATATGTATATAAATGTGATAAATACTGATAGTTCTATATTAGGAAACAAGTTGCATTAGGGTGTTGAATCTGACCTTCTCTATTGTCAGATTCTATCAATAAGAATGCAGAAATATGCTTTTGATAGAGTCTCTTTGGCCAATAAAGAGATTCCATAAGCAAGTCTCTAGATAGTTTAGGATATTGGCATTAGGGTAGATGAATATGACTTCTTAATAGTCAAAATTACCCCTTAGTAGTGCACAAATATTAGTATGGTTGGCTGAAGTTAACCATTTTAAAGGGTATTAAATATGTAATTAAGAAAAGCATTAGAGTGAGGAATTTGAACCTTTGAATGGTCAGATTCATCCTCTAAAATGCCTAAATAAGTAAGCCTCTATATGGTTTGGAATTATGTTAAGTTAGCACTAGGGTAGATGAATCTGACTTCCCAATAGTCAAATTCACCCCATTGATAGTGCATAAACAGTAGTTTAGCTTTGCCGAAAATTATCCTTCAAAGGATATAAGTGTGTAATGAGAAGGATATTTAGGAAAATGAATCTGAAGTCACAAAATAGTCGGATTCACTCCTCAAAATGCCCATAACAGTCAAAGTATTTGAATAAATGCTTGCTAAAATTTGTTGCATAACATAAAGATGATTGTTAAGAGTCTAAACAAAGTGATATCATTGGATTTGAATCTAACCCTTTCAGTCCATAAAAAGGCATGATCATATTTTGTTCTCCTATGGCATCATTAAGGTTGAATCTAACTTTCTTTTATGGCTAGATTCATCTCACAAATGCCCAAAAGACCGTCGTTAATACTGTCCAAGTACTCAAACTTTGGACTTATAATTTTAGATTAACATTGAAAATGCAGGTTTAAGTCTTTGAAGGACATGTTGCTGGCTTGCAGAGGAGCAGCAACTAGTTTTGTTTTCCCTTCTTTATTTTTCCTATTAGTAAAATCGGTATTATTATGGTTTAGGAGTAATATAATAGCATATCTACAGTCTTGTATATACATTTCACCTTTTCAGTTGTAAATATGGACTGAACTATATAAAATTTATGATCAGTTGTATTTTTCTTAAATCTGAAATGTTTATTACTATAGTAGTTATGGGCCAGACCTGCTAAGGTCACCCGAGCTGGGCCAGACTCGTGAGCATGGCACAATTGAGCCTGATAGTGTCTGAATTTCACGCTATGGGGCCTGGAATGTTAGACCCATTAACTGTATTAAACAATCTGTAACCAGTCCTTTTCTCTTATGTTGTCAATTAGCATGAGGAGTATTTCATTTACGAAATCCACTGTAAATTTCTCGCTACTGAACACAAATGGGTTTCAAATCGATTATCAAAAGATGGAATCTAAAATTCAGGTTTGTTCTCAGACTGTACGCTCTAAATAAAAGCAACCATGGCTTAGTTCGGTTTTTAAGGTTATTCTGTCACAAAATTTAAGACAAAGTTCCATGTTGGATCCATGAGCTATGTATAAATGCTCTTTTTTAGTATATAGGAGTAGATCAAATGGTAAAGAAATCTTGTACATGTAACATTATATTCAAAATTCAAATTTGCCTTATTTATTACCATATAGATGCGAGATGTGTTAGCATGTTTGTTCTTTAATGTTTAGCTATTTGATTTCGAATCATGTCCAAATGACCTAATTAGGTTGGCCTAAAGTGATACAATTTGGGGCTTAACTGTGGTCATGGCCCAAAACATGTTATCTTTAGGCTATTGAACATCATTTTAGGTAATCCTTAGGTAGAATGAACACCTTTACTTTAAAACTTGACAAAAAATGATTATTACCTCAAAATTACAATAAACTACACTCGGGAGTGGAAACTCATTCCCCCGACCCTTAACTCTAAACAACTAATAAAAATACACATAGCAATCACGAGTGCATTTCATGTGACGTTCTTCTCATGTGCTCAAGAACAACAAGTGTACGCCATCGTAACTTTTTTAAGATAAATCCATAAACGTCCTAATCGATCTTAAACTAAAACGCTCTTCCAAAAAAATAGAAAACATAAAGAATGATCGAACATTGCCTCAAATAAACACTATAAAACCGTCATGACCATAGTCTTGACCACGTAATCTACACTCGGGTGCGACAACTCATGTTCCCGTCTTCAACTTCAAACTATAATGAAAATCATACGTTGTAATTGCGGGTACATTTCATGTGGCGTAGTTATAATGTGTCCAAAAACAAATAAGTGCACGCCATCGTGACTTGTTTCAAGATAAATCCATAAATATTAAAAGCGGCTAAAAATTAAAAAAGGCTAAAAGCACAATAGGTTTAAAATACGTAATTAATCAGATAATTAGGCCAATTATTAATAGTTAAGAGACCGTGCTAGAACCACGGAACTCGGGAATTCCTAACACCTTCTCTCGGGCTAACATAATTTCTTACTCGCATTTCTGGTCGCAGACAAATTAAAATAGAGTCAAAATTTCCTCGGTTTGGGATTTTAAAATAAAACGGTGTCCCGGAGCATCGTCAAAAATCCGGGTGGTGACTCTGAAAACTAAAAATAAATCCCAAATCCGAATAATGTCACTTAAAGTGGAAAAACTCCCTTATTACCCTTCATTAATCTGGGGGGTGGAAAAAGGAGCTGTGACACCTGGATCCGCACGGTCAACTCATGTGCTATGCGGACAACTCACGCGCTATTGTATCAATACCTGGATCCGCACGGTCAACTCACCTATTACACGGACAATTCAGGTTCTATGGTATCAATCATATCATATCAAATATCTCACAACAGGCCCTCGGCCTCACTCAGTCATGAACCTCTCTAGCTTCACCGTCATCAACAAATAAGGGGACACAACCCACATCAAGCATCACAGTATATCAACAAAATAATAGAGACTGAGGTAAACATGTACAATAATTCCTATGACTGAGTGCAAATAATGTGAGCATGAATAAAGCCTAAGCATTATCTCTAACATTAAGTCAAACAAGTTCAACAACAAGTAAACACATAAGCTCAGATAATAGCCATTAGGCCTCAATAGCCTCACGGGACGGACCAAGTCTCAATCCCTCATGGTGCACACCCACACGCCCATCACCTAGCGTGAGTATCACCTCCAAACAATCACGTGATATCAAATCTTCGGGTTTATACCCACAAAGCCAGAGTTAAAACTATTACTTACCTTAATAACGTAAAATCCTACTCCGGGATGCCCTCGTCTCTGGACTCGGTCTCCAAAAGCTCTGAATCTAACCCTAATCAGATTAATATCGTCAACATGTGCTAAAGAATCAAATTCCACAATAAAAACTACAAAATATGCTAAAAATCTAAAATCGGCCAAAACCAGGCACCCAGGACCACGTCTCGAAATCAGTCAACAATGGAAGAATCAAAAACCTCATCCTCTCCCGAGTCTAACCATATAAAATTTATCAAAATCGGACTTCGTTTGGTCCCTCAAATCTTCACTTAAAACTCTCCAAAACTCAAGGTCTAACTCCCTCAATTTCACCCTAAATCCCTACTAATTTCATAGCTAATCAGTGGAAAAACATCATAAACGCATGTAATTAAACTCAAGCGACTTACCTCAATCCATATGGTGAAAATCACCACCAAAATCGCCTAAATCTGAGCTCTCCAACTAAAAATATGACCGAAAAAATAAACCTTTGTTTTATATATTTTTTTGCCAGCTATTCTGCCTCGCTTTTTCGTGCTAAACGATCCCGAAACTCGCTTTTTATGCCTCCAATATATTCCTTGTAAGGTTTTAGTCAAGTTAGGGTTTTGAATCACTCAATTTGACTTTATAATGAAGGAGATATGTTGGTTTCAATATTTGCAAATAGTGTAGATTTTTAAATACGTTGTCAGTAGCAATTTCGTAATTAATCTGAAAAATCTGTCAACCTAGTTCTTAGTAAAATGACCATAAAATCCTCATACGATGTCCAAATTTGACGATTCTTTTTGCTACAGGTTCGTAATTATGATATAGATCTAATGCTTCAATCAAAAAATAATTGGGGCTCATTTGTTCAATATTATATCATTTATGTTTGAAGAAACGGCGTCGAAACATAAGAAAAATGAGCGCAACACAACCCAAACATATCTGAAACTCACCCGAGGCGCTCGGGACCTCAACCAATAATTCAAACAAGTCACATATCATTACCCGACCCTAGTCGAACCTCCGAAACACCTAAAACAACATCAAAACACCAAATCAACCTCGGATTCAAGCATAAGAACTTCTAAACTTCCATAATTTGCCAACGACACCGAAACCCATCGAACCACGTCCGAATGACCAAAAGGTTTTCACACATGTCAAAAATGACATTACGAACCAACTCCAACTTCCGGAATTCCATTCCGACCCCGATACCTAATTTTCCAGTTTCACCAATCCAAGCCTAATTCTACCATGGACCTCCAAATTACATTCGGACACACTCCTAAGTCTAAAATCACCCAACGAAGCTAACCGAATCATGAAAAATTCAAATCCGAGTTCGTTTACTCATAAGTCAACTTCTGGTTGACTTTTATAACTTAGCTTTCTAACTAAGAGACTAAGTGTTTCATTCACTCCAAGACTACTCCGGACCCAATCCTACCAACTCGATACAAGTCAACACAACTGAACAATATATATAAAGAAGCATAAATGGGGAAACAGGGCTATAACTCTCAGAACAACCGACGGGGTCGTTACAATTTTGGAATCCGGGCATATGGGCCCGAGGGTGACTTTGTCGACATTTTGAGCGGAGTTTGAAATTATTATAAATTGAATTATAATGAGTATTAGAGTATATATTTATGGATTTGCACATTGATTGACTAGTTTTGGAGCAATGGGCATTGATTTGAGTTGTTGAAAAAGCTTTGGAGCTGGTTATGGAACTTTAGAGCAAGGTAAGTCTCTTGTCTAACCCTATGAGAGGGAAACTACCCCTTAGGTGATATTTATTATTATGTGTAACTAGTTTTGGGCGCTACGTACGTATGAGGTAAAGAGAGTTCGTTTGTAGCTAAAGCATGTTTATGTCTGGGTAGACTTAGGACCTTATCCTGTAATAATTAAATTATTTGAACTTGTTCTGCTGGCCTATTAAAATAAAGTTATAACAGAAATTGATTTAGAAATAAAAGTGTCAGGTCAAGCTTTAATACCCTGAGTTTTTGCTAAGGTATTCGATAAATGTAAAGAGAATTACTTATTATTGTGCTCATGTACTTTATTGTAAGCGTGTATCTTGTGATTCGGAAACTTCCTTCCTTTATTGTGGAGTGAGCCGGACGCCTTGGAAGTATCTCTCTAAATGGGATACATTCCTTCCTTTCTTGTGGAGCGGGCCAAACTCCTCGGCAGTATATAGAGGTGCATCTCACGTTTGTGTCGTTTGAACCTAAACAGTGTACACACCACTCTTGATCGAGCCGAACAACCTCGGCAGAATCGTGCGTTATATCGCTAGTTGCCCGAATATTCACGATATCAACTTTTCACTGACGCCCGATATTTTATGGTATTCCTTGTCTGATTGGTATTGACACTTGGCATTTATTCTGAGATATTGAGGTAGGATACATGATTGAGAAATTTATGCTTAAAAAGCAAATAATTGGAACATTAAGAAACTTCATATCACTCCCCTATTGTTGTATACTTTAAAACTGTATGAATTATCGTATTATTTATTTAATTGGACCTCTAGTAGGTGTTGATGTCGACCCCTCGTCACTACTCCTCCGG
Source organism: Nicotiana rustica (assembly GCA_005239535.1). Taxonomy (NCBI): domain Eukaryota; kingdom Viridiplantae; phylum Streptophyta; class Magnoliopsida; order Solanales; family Solanaceae; genus Nicotiana; species Nicotiana rustica. The sequence continues at coordinate 69,037 of ML538126.1, forward strand.
GGTTAGGCTAGATATTTATTGGGTACGCGTTGATTTATGTACTCATACTACACTTGCTGCTTATTTTTGTGAAGGTACATATATACCTGGTGGTCTTTTTGGCGCAGAGGCGCGGATGTTGCGGGGACTTCCGCGAGCTGCATTTCATGTTACGGTACGCATCCTGTAGAGTCTCCATCAGAGTTATTTATTTTCTCCTGTCTAAGTTGTATTTTAGACAGATGTTGTATTTTATTATGTTTCCTAGTTGATGCTCATGCACTTGTGACACCAGGTTTTGGAGGTTCTTACGGGTTGTTCGTTATTGTAAATACATATTTATTATCATTTTCCCTAGAAGTTATATCTTATACTATTAGATTAATGAATATTAAGATTTCAGAAGTAATAAAATGAGGAAATAAATGAATAAATCAATGTCGGCATGCCTGACGGCGCCATTAGGCGCCATCACGACCTATAGTGAATTTTGGGCATGAAAGCCTGGTATCAGAGCGTTAGGTTCACTTGGGTCTCACGAGTCATGAGAAAGTCTAGTAGAGTTTTGCGGATTGGTACGGAGATGTCTGTACTTATCTTCGAAAGGGTTACTGGGCTGTTAGGAGCACTTCCCTTCTTTATTCCTCGCCGTGTGATTTGATTCCTTCGAGGCTTATGCCTTTACCTCCTTCTTGTTCATTCTTGTACGGTGTTGAGCACTCATGTCAATTGGGCATCGAGGAGTTGCGGTGGTACTACAAACATGGAGCAGGATGTTTCTCCCTACGCATTTGAGCAAGTTATTATCGTCTTCTTGCGGAATACTGTTTTGTCATTTCAGCTCACTAGTTGTATTTTTTATAGGATCGAGGCTACGCGCAGATTGTTATGATGTTCAGATGTTGTTATCGCATGGTGTTGGTGTAATGGCGGAGTGTTTGTTTATGTGTTAAGGTAGTGAATTACTTGAAATGAGGATTTCGCAGCACATGATTTAAAGGTTCAGCATTTATTTCCAGCAAAGGAAAGGCAATCGAACTATGAATGTTCAGGTTTGGGTTGATGGAGTAATGAGACATGGTATTTTCGAGCGTGGTCGAATTTTCATTTGTGATGTGGTCCCATTGTCCTTGTTTGAATGTATTAAGTTCATTGGTGTTATGGTCTTCTTCAGTTCACCTTTGGGGCAGGGTATTGTGAAAGGACACTAGGGAAGCGGTCGTCAAAGATAGTGGTGTGCAGCGGTTTAGAATTGAATCGGTGTTTCTAATGTTGATGGCTCGAGAAAGATAATCATCTAGGAGGTTTAGAGTTAATGTAAATTCATTAGTTTCGGTGCTACAGGTATGGATTTGATTTGAGGCAACATTTGGTCAGCGAAGAATGAGGAAGGACATGGCGGGAGGTGTCTCGCAATGGTTGAATTACTAACAGGTCAAGTATGAAAAGCTGAGGTCGAGTTGTTACTTAAAGAAAATGGTTTAGCCGAGGCGGGATTGACATAGTAACGTATGGATTCTATGGTAAGATAGCCACATGTCTTGAGAAATGTTTAGAGTGATTCGAGATTCACGATGGACAATGACTAGGTCTACGGACTTAATGTGGAATGTTTTCTACTATACTAAGGATGATTGGATACGGCATAAAGGAGTTTGCCTGATATGAAGGGGAATGCAACATGACTTCGAATTGGAATGTATTGTCGCACTTTTGGTTTATTTGAATGGGGAGTGAACAGACTTGTACAACTGGTTAGTGACCACGGGCGCAGAAGGGTTTACTGATTTCGTAGTAATTGTACTCGGTGCAACGTTGTTTGAAGATGCCGGCATGGAATTTTCAAATGTGGGCTATCTCTTGTGAGCAGGCAAGCGGTGGCGTGATGTTGATGAGGTTCTATGAAGAATTCCACTTACTACTCGGCAGAGGGTCGAATTTGCAATTGTGGCTAATTATTCAGGATGTTCATGAAAGGTTTAACAAAAGATTTTGAGAATTTTGGAGGGTAAAGGATGTAAGATCATGGTGATTGAGAAGGAGGAATCTTTGTAGGATCTAGAATTTATGTGATTGTAGCTTAAAAGCTAAGTGGGGTAGCCCACCGTCTACGATTGGATCGCGTGGTTGTCTGCATGTGCAGTTTTGGGTTATCGATGTATCGATAGGTTAATATGACTAATAAAAGAAAACATCAGGGGGTAAATCGAGCAAAGGACTTGATGAATGCATGTTATATTTGGCCTTATCGATTTATGTTCAGGTTTTAGGAAGACTCATAGTTTATGCTTCTGGTGGGTGTAATGTACAAGGGAAAAGAATTCAGTCGGGTGCTTCTTTGATAGGGTGTTCATGTGCTAGCAGCGCACTAGAGTTTGTCTTATATTCGGGGCCAAGCTAGAGTGGGTGACTCTCAATAGTGGTCCTAGTGGGTTCAAGAATTTAAGTGCAATGCCTAAAGACTTGGAATGAATTACGTTATCTTTGGGTATGCAGTGCAATATTGGAGGACGGGAATAAATAGCTTCGGATTCACGGAAGGTCTAGCAGAATGGGTGTACCAGTTGGTGATGCTACTATGCGTGTAAGGAGAATATGATATGGTTCATGGATATTGAGACGATGTGGTCTCGTGGATTGGGTCACTCGGGATGAGTGTTGTTGGGTTTTGCTATCCTTTGAATGGAGATATTATTATTTCTAGGCAAGTCCCGAGTAAATTGGAAGAAGCGGCTTGGTTGGTAATGATTGAATCCGTACGATTGTGGCAGTTATCAGTTTCTTCAGCTTGAAGTTATACATGTAGTTTATGGTTGTCCACTTGGGCTTGAGTGCCACCACAACTTGGTGTATTTGGGAGGTATTCGATTATGATGGTCATGTGGTGTAAATTAATTCCGGAAGAGTTATGGCGGTTTTTATCGTAACTAGAGGCTTCTATTTTTGGTGGCTAGGAGCTCAGTTGTGTGCTGCAATGGCTCCTATGAAAGGAGTAAGTGAAGGGTTTCTATCCAGTGAAGTGTTTTATTCTGCTAGTAGTTCAAAGGTTACGGTGAATGCGGGTATTATCACATAGCGCCATGATAGGTGCAGCGTGCAGCATGAGGACTGGAAGTTGAAGGTCAAGGTTGCGGTTCGGTGTTGATAAAATGTCACAAACTCGGATGAGCAGGAGTGAATTCATATGTCCATAGTAAGCGGGCATTTTCTTTAATGTCACCTGGGAATGGTTTTCTTTGGATGAGGCCTTGTGCATTGACTTGCGAAATTTGATTCGCTTTATAAAATTATAACGATTTGTGGTATGGATGTGCGGACTTTGCTACCTGAGCGGAAGGTTGTGGGAGCGTATCCCAGGGGGAGATTTGTATAAGTGTGACATGTTAGTCGCTTGATTATTAAAGATTGAATCAAGTATGGAGGTTATGGTAATATCATAAATGCGAGAGTTTATGCCTGAGAGGCGTTCTATTCCTCGGGATGTGAATCGTGTGAGTTTGTTCCGGGTTTGGAGGTTGTGTTTATGTGTCATGAATAGGTCATTGTGGACCATTGAAAGGTTATTAGCCCACTATAGTATGATCATAATAGGTTTGATTCCGTTGATGGGTCTAAATGTAGATGTGTGCCCTACACCAGGCCGGGTGTGTTCATTCAGCATAAAATTTCTTATGGAGGAGTCTTCGGATGTTGGATATTGTTTCTTCATTCGGCTATTTCATGTAATACTCTATGGTGCCATGTGGGTTGTAAGACAACTTGATTATTCGTTCATGTGTTGAGGTCCCGCGTAGTTGTGGTGTTATGTGAGCATGATGGCTCTCGAGATGTAGATCATATATCGCACCTTAGTTGTCCTTGATTTTCGTAGCGTATGGCGCAATCCGTCTCCCCAGGATTTGTATTGTGCACTTGGTGTGCTTGTGGTTGATATTCGGGCATTTCGTGAGTATAAGCATTATGGCTTGATGTGTGTTTTCTTTTGATCATTATGTGCGGATATTTTTTAGCAAAAGTGCGCATATTGAGCCGCAGGTGTGAAAAGCCTGGGCAGAACCTATAAATAGAAGACTTCGTGATTTTTCACCATTTTCATCATTTTTGAGCTCACATTTTGAGGATTTTGAGAGAGATTTCGAATTAATCACTGAGGTAAGTTCTTTGTGCCTATTTATCTTCAATAATGGTGTTTCCCCACTGATTTTATACCTAGTTGGTGAGTTTTTAAGGTGAGATTTGGGATATTAGGGCTTCAGAATTCGAGAGTGAATTTTTGGGTTTTAGAATGGTAAATGAGGTCGGATTTTGAATAAATTTGGTACACGTGAGTGAATGGGCTTTCGGGTTTTGACTTTTTTCGGGTTTCGAGGCGTGGGCCTGGGGCACCGGGTTGAGCCGATTTTGGATTTTGTGCTATCTTTTAGTAGTTTTCTTGTGGAATTGATCCTTTTAGCCTATATTGATTATCTCGTACTATTTGTGGTTAGATTCGGGGCATTTGGAGGCTGATTCGAGAGGCAAGGGCATTTCGGAGTAGGATTTCTACGTGATTGAGGTAAGTAACAGTCTTAAATATGGTTTTGAGGGTATGAAACCCGAAATTTGGTATGATGTGATCAATTGGAGGTGACACACATGCTAGGTGATGGACGTGTGAGCATGCACCGTGAGAGATTGTGACTTGGTCCATCCCGTGAGACTATAAAGACGAATAGCCCATTGTTATTACGTGTTTTTCCTTGTCTTTGAGTAATTGACTGTCATGCATGTTAGAAACTATGCTTAGGCCATATGATATCAAAGTTGGGATCCGCAGTGGTCGTATAGTTGTTGAACTGACTATTAATTATTGTCCTGTACTCGGTCACAGTCTTGTGTGTCATATCTCTGTTCTCTCTCATTTCTTGTTAATACTTGTTGTATTCTCTGTTTGGACGGATTATTACGATTTTTTGTAAGCTGGAGAGGTTAGTGACTGAGATACGGCTTGAGCGCCGAGCTGTGAGCTATGTGAGGTATATGGATCGGGTTACACGCCGTAACGAGCCTTAAGGCTATTTATGTATATGGATCAAGTCGCACGCGCAACGAGCCCTCGGGCTATATATTTATGTATTATGGATGGGGTTGCATGTTTCAACAAGCCTTAGGGCTACTTATATATATTATGGATCGGGTTGCACGCCGCAACGAGATTGGATTGGGTTGCGCGTCGCAGCAATATATCGCTTGGGCTGAAGGAGCCTTTCCGGAGTCTCTACACCCCCGGTGAGTGCAGGTACCTATTAAGTGTGTGTGTGTATTGAGGGCTGACAGACGAGTTTTGAGCTATTGAGGGCTTGAGGGACTATGATCCTGAGTGGTTGCACTTGTCTTGATTTTGTTGCTATTCTTAGCTTATTCATATTATTGTTGAACTTTCTGGAAGTTTTACACATGTTTTACCGGAACTCAGTAGATATCCAGTTGACTTGTTGTAAAATTGCCGGAATTTACTCACGTGTACTTACATTGTTGAAGATTATGAAATGAATTTTATTCTTGCTTAGCTCGTCAATGCTTCTCAGTTCCTTATTTATTTATGTTATCTGCTGAGTTGGTTGTACTCATGCTACACCCTGCGCTTCATGTGCAGATCCAGGTGTGTACGGTTACGGCGGTCGCTAAGTTTGTGTGCGAACGAGTATCAGAGACTACGAGGTAGCTGCCAGCGTCCGCAGACCTTGTCTCTCCTTCTGTTTTTATCTTCCCTTCTGTATTGATACTTAGACACTATTGTTATCAGACTAGTTGTCTAGACGCTCATGACTTAGTGACACCCCGATGTTTGGGGCCATTTTTCCGCACTTTATTTGTATTTTGAGTTCAACTCCGGATTTTATGAAAAATTTTGTTATGAAAAAACTTTGAATCCTCTTTATTATGAAATATTGAAGTAATGTGAAAACTCGATTTGCCTAGTACCATCGATAGGCGTCATCACGATAATTTAGAGTTTTGGATCATAACACTTACCTCTCTTCTCTTTAGTCGTGCTATTTTATATATTTCCTTCTCCCTTTCTCTTGTCTCTAGCTTTTGATACAAGCCTTCTAGAGCTTCCTCTCGGACTTTACTAATAGCATTCTTAGCTTCCTTTATATTTCTCTTGTATTCTTCAAAAGCTTTCCTGTCTTCTGCTTTTGGCAATTTCCTATAAATTCTCTTTTAGCTTTAATAACTCTTTATACCTCTTTATTCCACTTCCAAGATTTATCTAACCGAGGTTCTAGACGTTTAGCGCTTCCACTGCAACTTCTTTGATGCAACTTGACATTTCCTTGGTCACGACTCACGATGTTTGCGTCTCCACTAAATCTCAAGCTCCTTTGTCCTGTACGTTTTCTTGAAATGCTAATTGGTTAACGTCCTTTAACCCCACCACCTAATATGAGGTAATATACAAGTCATCTCCTTTCTCACTCTACTCACTATCTTTTATCAAGCTGGTTTACAAGAGTTCTGGCTTTCCCAACCGGACGCTCCTTTTTTCAGTTATAGGGCGGAGAGAGGGAGGCAACTGAAACTTTGAGAGTCGAGTTTACGCTTTTTCCTCCTCTTTCGATAAGCTTTTCATAGCCGTAGTCATACTCAAGTACCCTTGCAGGGGAATCCACTTCTGAGATGGAAGAGTAAAAGCTACTCGATTGTAATAGTTGTAGAGGACCTACAACGAGTTGAGGTTGCTTCGCAAGCAATACTCGACTTCTTAAACTTTACATCTTGACTAGTAACTTATTTTGGGTGGTCATCGTTAATGACCCTCAAATTAAGGAATGAATTTTGATTCTTATTCCTCCATTCTCACTCATAATTACACAATTACTATTCCTTTTTTCCCCTCGAATAGCCGCATTTATATCCCCAAAACCAGCCAATACTTCTAAAAACAATCCGAATATATCGACATTTATTCCTTCTGAGCGAAAAATAGCAACAGTTGTCATGGGATTGGAAGAAGAATGATTATAGGGAGGAGAATTTCAATAAATAACCATTCCTACAATATTCAGATTTATTGACATAAATAATCCGGCTATATACTCAAAAATAAGCATTATACATTTAGTATTATATACCAGCAATGTTTTCTAAATAAAAGGGATATATAAATACAAAAGCATATATATTATACTATTATTGTATTATATATATAACTAATATGAAATATACCCTAATTAATCCGTAAACATACTAGGAGTATTTTCTAAATAAAATACATAAATAAACACAGACTCATATACATTAACCATTATTATACCATTCATATAACTAAATATTACTAATTAAATTATAAAAAATATCACAATGTTTCTCTAAATATTTAATGAAATCATTCCATAAGTATATAATTATTAAACAATTTTGTATACATTAACATTATTGAGTAAGAAAATAGAATGGATTTGGGTGGGAAGTGATTAAGAGGCGTGATCATAGTGCGGGCATTTCGTTTGTTAATCCTATCTTTGGTATTGAAAGAAATATTTTGCTGCTATTCAATGTAAATCCCAATAGTATTAGGATTTTGTATTAATTATTGAAAATCGTATGTTTTATTTAAGATTTAAAAAAAAAAAGGATTCTTGGGCTAGGCGTGTTGGCAAGTTAGTGCGAGGGAAAAAGGGAAAAAACATAAATAGGCAAAATTTAAGAAAAATTTGCAGAAAACCAGCAGCAATAGCTATTTTGCATATGTGGCAACTGTTGGAATATACTATTAACCATGAGTTTAGTTTGGATATAGTATTTATTATGGAATAATTATTTATTTAATTTTAATAAAATTTTAAATAGATCATATATTCGTCTGTGTCCTTTACTTATATAGTAGATGCTTCCGTGTATAGAGTTTAGCTTATACACGGAAGATTAAATCATCAGTTCTTATAAGTATAAAGTTTGAGTTCACAATCTAATGATGGAATTGGACAAACCATCATGGATGATTGTAGCACAAGATTAAATATAATTTATCTTGATTACGCGAATGGTTTAATTCCAACTTCTTGTGCTAGTACATTTTGTACGTATTGAACGGACCAAGTAAAGATAAGTATTTTATACTGACTTAATAAAATAAACTCTCTAGCCATTAAATGTACGTATACTCTTAATCTTGATATAATTATTATTAGTTGTGTATATAATTATTTTTTTGATTTATCAAAAGGCGAAATTCTTTCACGGGTCAATATGCCTGGTAAATTGGATAATAATAATGTACATTGGCGAAATAATAGTTAGTTGATGGAATCCATGTCTCGGTTTAGAGATTGGTGATACACCTTTATGAAAGCTTATAATGTGTGGACCCGGTCGGTTGATTTTGTATCCGACACATAAATAAGTTAAGCGAAAGTCTAAAGGAAATAATCAATAAATTAAATTGTCAGTAATTTAATTTAATTTAATTGATTAGTATCTGAATCTTAACATGGGGAGTTAAATAAGATTTAATTGATGAATTTCGAAATTGAATAAGGAGTGCAATTATGAATTTTTAGTGGAATAATTCGTAATTAATTATGGTAGATATTAATTTCGAAAGTTAGAAATTAATTACATAATTGGAGCCTTGTTAATTAAATTATGTGGTCCCTACTGTGCCTAAATAATAGGAAATAAAGGAATCTTTTTTCTGGTGGAAAAGAAAACCCAACAGGTTTTGGAAAAGGTTTTAACCCTTAAAACTTGTGCTATAAATACATAAGGTTTACCACCTAAAATAGAGGGAGATAGATGGCCGAAATTTTCAGCCATGGTGGCCGAAATTTTCAGCATATTTTCCTAGAATTTTCGCCCACACGAAATGGCTATTTTCGGGTATTATTTGGGTAACACAGTAGAAGACTGTGGAACGTTCTAGGATCATGATTGTGTGGGTGATGAAGATTCCATTGAGAATTTATGGAACTGAAGACTCACGCGAAAAACAGATATGTTCACGCTTCAAGAGGTAACCCGTGAAATCCCGTTTATGTTAGTTGTCTAGATTACATGTGATTTTGGTATTGGGATTGCTTCCGCTGCGTCTAATAATCCATCAATTGGTATCAAAGCCCACTCATATCTGATTAGATAACTAATTTTTTTCATGAAACAAGAATAACGTGTTTATGTGCGTTTTTGAATTACATGTATATGTGATTTTCTGAAAAACTGCACTGTTGTTTTGTGAATTAACTGTGCAAAAATATTTGGGGTACTCTTGTAATCATGAGATATATGTTTTCTTATTGATATTTGATTGAGATTATCTGAATTTTTTGGGGTAAACCCTAAAAAAATGCAAAACCTGTTTTTGACCGAATAGCCGGCATTTTCGGAGGTCAGCGAAGTTGACGGACTCCGATCGAGCTGAAACTTGGTGGGTCCATCGAAAACGACGTGGTGAGAAAAACTCACTGCTTTTTCAATGAATCATGGTATTGTTCGGCGTTTTGAGGTCGTTTGGACCATGTTTTGGGCGTTTTTCTATTTTCTGGAAATTATTTCTTAATAATTTTAATTCATTTTTAATTAAATAGTGGTGGGGGTGACTCCCCATGGTCCCCATGATTAAATACTGGTCATATAATAGGTTTACACATTGGTTATTAGCAAATAGACGTATTGTTGTTGTATTAAATTCAATAATAGAGGTGTAGGATTCTATTGACTATGTCTTACAAGGTATAATTGATATTGCATGATGATATAATTATTTTGTAAGAAAGTGAAATCCTCTATTTGATATCCTGGATGACTAATGATCGTAGCGTTTAGCATATTTATGCATAAAGAAAAATTTCTCAAATTTTAGTTTATGTTTTCATGCCCTACGTAATTATTAGTTTTGAATTTTCGATGAAGATTTTTGTTCTCTGGTTGAAGGTTGTAATTAAGTGAAATATGACGGTATTTCGTATGAGTTTCACATTATTGATATAACTCTTAAGTTATGGTTCATATTATGCCATAAAATAATTTTATGAGCTATATATAATTTCACTTGTAAATTGAGAATTTTAAGAGTAAATAGTTACCACTAAAGTGGTTTGTTTATTTGAACTCGTGAATATTCTTAATAAATTTGTACATGTGAAATTGTTTCTATTCATGGATTGAGCATTATGATTAATAAATAGGATCCACAAAATGGTCTATTTATTTGAGTCATTAAAATGTGCTTAATGTACCATGTAAAAATTATCCTTGATAAATCTACATTAGTGGTGGAGGTTCTTAACTAGAAAAAGAGTTTTATCTTTGGGTACCAGTGAGACCAACTCCACCTATGAGAAGAGATATTAAGTTTTTCGCCGAATGGGAGAAAATATAATATCTTAGGTTCTTGTGTATTTAATAAAAGGATAATTTATATAAAATGAGATATTATCTATCCTAGAAATAGGAAGAACATAATATATGTCTTGAGCTCATAGTATAATTACAAGGAGAACAAAATCAATCTCGTATTTATTTTAATTCATGAATCGTTATTCTTCAAGTTGGATACAGGCTGGTGGTCATGAACTAGACGAACTCCAATTGACCTAAAACTTGGTAAGTTCATCGAAAACGATCACGTAAGAAAAACTCACTGCTATGCAGTGAATCATGCTGTTTTTCGGCATTTTGAGGTCGTTTAAATGGGTTTTCAAGCAGTTTATTAAATTGAATTTATTATAAATATGAAAAGTTATTCTTTATATATCGGCTATATTTATGTTAAATCTGAAACATGATGATTTAACTTGATATGATATATAGCAAGAATGCAAATCACATGAGTTTAATCCTAAATATGCCAAAAATAATTTATTTGAATTTGGTCTAGTTTTTGGCGATCATGAATTATCACGATCTCCGAATGACTTGAAATTCGGTAGAATCATTGGAGACGATTGGTTAAGAAGAACATACTGCTATGCAGTGAATCACATCATATTTCGATGATTCAGGATCGTTTAGATGAGTTTTTTGGAAGTTTTAACGGATTAAAATGTGATTTACATACGAAAAGTCATTATTTCTATCATTTTATTTATATCTAATCTGGAACATGATAACACATGTTGATTTGACATGAATTGGTATATGATAAGAATGTAGGTCATATTTTAAAAAAATGCTGAAAATGGTAATTTTTCAAATTTTGTTGGAATTTTTGGAGATTGTGATGTTAACGATCGCCGATTGATCTGAAATTTGGCAAGTTTACCAGAAACAGCCCAATGAACAATACTCACTGCTATGCAGTGAAAACGTAAATTCTAGCATTTTAAGATTTTTTTAATTATGGAACTTAATCCTCAGAAAAAATTTGTGGTTGTGATAAAGTGGTGATAGGAATTAACCCCTATGGTCATCATTTTTTATTTATAGTGAGATAATAACTTTATGTGTTGACGTTAGGTTTTCTTCTATATCGGATAAATTTATTATGAACTCACTGGATATAGTTACTAGTTATTGATAACTTGAATTAACTCTCAATTTGAGCTAAAGGGTTGAATCAATTTTGTAACTAAAATACAATCATGATTATGTGGTAGTAGAAATATATTTCTACGGTCTTCCACAACTAATTTCAAGTGAGTAATAAATTTATACATTGACTTTAGGTCTTTCTCCATATCGGATAAATTTATTGTAAGCTCACTAGGTGAAATACTAGTAATTGATATCATGTATTTACTCTCCATCTGAGTATACGTGTTGGATCAATGGAACTAGAGCTATTAAAAATGATGTTCACTTGACTTAAATTAACAGTATACTCTTCATCTGAGTTGGGTCTGTTTTAATTTATTTGAGTGAACAATTTGGCATTACATATGTATGTTGCATGCGTAGTTCTTTTCCTATCAAAATTTTCTATTCAAGATGCATGAATACATATTTGTGTAGTGTGTTTAAGATTTTAGTATTAAATGGTTATATACAATTGTCTGAAAATAATAGTAAGCTCTCCATCTGAGCTGGTTCTATTTCTTTCTGGATTGTATAATTCTTGCGTTATATAATATGCTTTGCATGAATGATTCTTTTCCCATCAAAATTTATTATTCGAGATGCATGTATGTGTATAAATATTGAATGCAGTCTGAATTTTATCATTCAGTGTTTTGACTTATTATGATCTATTTAATGTTTTATCTCAACTCCACTATGACTTTATGCAATTTGTCAAATTAATTGTTAAAATTTTCTTTTGGAAGTGGAAAGACATTAATTTAAAGGATGAAATATTTGTATCTTTTGTTAGAAAGAATTTAATTCTGGTTTTTGGGTAAAATAAGAGATGAATATTTGTTTTAAGTTTCGAATAACTCTTGAGTTATTGAGCTTGATAAACATTTTATCTCTTGTGGTACATGAATGCATGACCTTATTATTGTATATTAATGTCTCTCCTTAAAAGAACAATATTAGTCTATCTCATAAGAGAATATTTTCTTCATAATTGAGCAAAACTTATATGCGCACCTTTGTCTAAGTCATATTAATCTGGAAAGGATATCAAGTTGGTCAAGGATGGACCTTAAAAGTTCATTGAAAGTAGAGGCACTACCAACTTGTGGATCCTGTTTGGAAGGAAATTTGACTAAAGGATGTTTACCTTCAAAAGGAATAAAGCTAGTGATAAGCTGGAATGAATCCCTTCTGATTTGTATGGTTAAATGAACATACTCGTAAGAGATATTAATATATTTATTTGATTCTCCGTAAGTCTTAATGATTTGAGTAATTCAAGGGTTTTAAGACTTGGAACAGAGAAGAACCAAGGAAATATATTAAGTTACTGCAATTTGATTGTAGTGGCGAGCACCTCTCTAAAGAGTTCTTTTATTACTTATCAGAATAAGAGATTACATCTCAATTGACTACATCGTAAACTCCATAATAGAGTGGTGTAGTATAAAGAAGAAATAATCTTTTTTGAACATGGATAGATTAATGATGTGTTATTCAGATTTGCCTTATTCGTTTTTGGAATATTTCCTGGAAACTGCAAATTACATTCTAAATTAGTTCCTTCAAAGTTAGTACCTAGGGCATCTATAGAACTGTGGACTGAATGTAAGCTCAGTCTATGGCATGTTCAGATATAAGATTGTCCGGCATACGTGTTGAAAGGGAAAGCGGATATATAAGTTGGAACTAAGAATAGATAGGTGCATGTTTATTGAATATCTAAGGAAACGATTGGAGTTTTATTTTATTGTCCTAAACAAAATAAGGCAATTGTTAAAACAAATGTATTTTTCTAGATAAGGACTGTTTAATAAACCATGTTCCTAGAAGTAAATCAATTTTATTTCCTGGGCAAAGAAATAACTAGATGTTCTAGAACATCGAAACCCACATGTCAGGATTGACGTTCAATTGCATTTAAGTAGTGGGAGAACGTTAAAGACATGCCTTTATCAAGTAGGAGTGATGTTTGAACAATGAACACTATAGTAAGAAGTTGCTAATATTTCAAAGTCGTAAGGTAATGAAGGTAATATTAGTAGTACTTCCTCGTAGTGGGAGAATACTAAGGAAAATTATAGTTTGGTATACACTCTTGGGATAGTTAGTATTACTTCCTCGTAATGGGAGAATACTAAGGAAAATTATAGTTTGGTATACACTCTTGGGATAGTTTCAGTAACAGAACCCCTGAAGAGTTTAATACAAAACTAGATAGTTACGACAAAGCACTATTGGACAAAGATTGCATCAGAAATAACTTGGCAAGATTCTTTAACAAAATCTTATTTTATGGAGACTTTTAATAGTCATGTAAAAAGAATGCCTGAGAAAATTGTAGATGCATGGTTACAAGTCTAAGTGGGAGATTATTGGGGCATATACTATTAACTATGCGTTTAGATATGGTATATTCAATAATTTTCATGGTTAAAAGTCTAAGTGGGAGATTGTTGGGATATATACTCTTCACAAAGAGTTTGATTGGATATAGTATTTATTAGGGAATAATTGTTTATTCAGTTTTAATAATATTTTAAATAGATCATATATTCGTCCGTGTCCTTTACTTATATAGTAGATGATTCCGTGTATAGAGTTTATCTTATACACGGAAGATTAAATCATCAGTTCTTATAAGTATAAAGTTTGAGTTCACAATCTAATGATGGAATTGGACAAACCATCATGGATGATTGTAGCACAAGATTAAATATAATTTATCTTGATTAGTGGAATGGTTTAATTCCAACTTCTTGTGCTAGTACATTTTATATGTATTGTACGGACCAAGTAGAGATAATTATTTTATACTGACTTAATAAAATAAACTCTCTAGTCATTAAATGTAATTATACTCTTAATCTTAATATAATTATTATTAGTTGTGTATATTATTGTTATTTTGATTTATTAAAAGGCGAGATTCTTTCGCGGGTCAATATGCCTGGTAAATTGGATAATAATAATGTACATTGGCGAAGTAATAGTTAGTTGATAGAATCCATATTTTGGTTTAGATATTGATGATACACCTTTATGAAAACTTATAAGTTTTCATGTGTAAACCCGGCCGGTGGATTTTGTATCCGACACATGAAATAAGTTAAGCGATTTAAAGGAAATAATCAATAAATTAAATTGTCAGTAATTTAATTTAATTGATTAGTATCTGAATCTTAACATGGGGAGTTAAATAAGATCTAATGGATGAATATCGAAATTGAATAAGAAGTGCAATTACGAATTTTTTGTGGAATAATTCGTAACTAATTATGGTAGATATTGATTTCGAAAATTAGAAATTAATTCCATAATTGGAGCCTTGTTAATTAAATTCTGTGGTCCCTACTGTGCCTAAATGATAGGAAATAAAAGAATCCTTTTTCTGGTGGAAAAGAAAATCCAACAGGTTTTGGAAAAGGGTTTTAACTCTTAAAACTTGTGCTATAAATACATAAAGTTTTCCACCTAGAAGAGAGAGATAGATGGCCGAAATTTTCAGCCACAGTGGCCGAAACTTTCAGCATATTTTCCTAGAAATTTCGCCCACACGAAATTGCTATTTTCGGGTATTATTTGGGTAACACAGTAGAAGACCGTGAAACGTTCGAGGATCACGATTATGTGGGTGGTGGATATTCCATTGAGAAGTTATGGAATTGAAGACTCACGCGAAAAACAGATATGTTCACGCTTCAAGAGGTAACTTGTGAAACCCTGTTTATGTTAGTCGTCTAGATTACATGTGATTTTGATACTGGGATTGCTTCTGCTGCATATAATAATCCATCAGCAACTAATGAGAAATTTTCACAAACCACTATTGTTTAGTAGTTATTAGCTAGTTGTAGCTACCATTTACTATATTACTTCCTATAGCTATGTTTTCAGATTTTTTAGAGTGTATATGATGCATGTAAGCTATTGTATTCTTGAATACAGTAGCATTTCTAGGCGTGAAAAATGGGATTACAACTAGACAGATTTTTGTATTCGAGTGTATTTGATTGTATTCATGGCGCGAAACATGGGATTACAGCTGGACAAATTATTGTATTCGACTGTATTCACGGAATGAAGCGGGGGATTACACTGTTTTTAAATGGAACGTGAATCAATTAACATAATACACTCCTAATATAACTCAACAAACTCAATTATAACACACAAATTTTATATTTTCAGTTATAAAAAAGATTCTCAACCGAAAAACACCCCAAAAACATAGTAATCTTCAGAGAAATTATATAATACATCTGAATACATAAATTATATTAAATAAAAAAATATATGAATACATTCATGGAATATAACGGGACAGTGAATACAATGAAATACATAGAATATAAGGGGATACACTGAAATACAATGAAAACAAAGACAATGAATACAATGAAATACATATAATACAGCGAGATACATTGAAATACAGTGAAAAAAATACAATAAATACAATGAAATACATAAAGTACAGCGAGATACATTGAAATACATTAAATATATTAGCAGAAAATTCAAGTTGATCAGCCTCCAGCTCCTACGTCTTTGTTCAAGAACAACCCTAATGTTGTCTCATTGAAGCAACATCAGTATCCAGTAACTAATCCATACAATTATTGGCTTTGGAAAGTATGTGTCGACCCTCTATATAAGTAAATCATATCTCAAAACAGAAAACCCATCAAGTCAAATTACCTTTCTTTCTTGTACTGAGATGGAGTTTCAACACTTGGTTTCGTTCTTGCTATTCATCTCCGGCGGAGGAGAACACTTGGTTTCGTTCTTGCTCCAGCGTCCGGCGGAGGAGAAGACATCGAGAAGTAGAGAGAGGGAGAAATTTGAGGGGAGAGAGAAAAATAATACAAAGTTTATTTTATGGCTTAAGGATAGGAGGTGACTATAAATAGATATTTGATTATAAAAATTAAAAGGTAGCTATGAAATATAATTTTTTAAAAGAATATTTATTTAAAATAAATAAGGTATCAACCTTTGCTATAGGAGGTAACTAATCCTTTTTTTTTTCTACAAAAGTTCTGTAATTAGTTTTTTTCTTCGTACTGTTAGGCCACAGCTTCTACTCAAATTTCTCTTCTATTCTCATTTTCTTTCAACTTTTAGTTTTTTTTCTTTATACGCCTCAATATCACGCATTTTGTCTAACTAACGCCACATAAGTTTGATCGATAATATTGTAAGATGTATATTTAATAAATAGGGGTGAATATATATATTCAGTCGTCTAGATGAAACCCGGTGAAATTGAGGGGCCGAAAACATAATTTCATGCAACTAAAGATGTCTATTGAGTTTTCTGCCTTTTGCCTTATATAATGGTAGCAATATCACTCCCCTTGCACTTTCTTTCTCTCTCACTTGCTGAGATATTATATGCAACCTGTTTGTTAGTATTGCTTAGATTAACTATTTTATGTTAGGTTGTTTGTGTTAGGTGTTGTGATTTTTTTTTATCATATTTAGTTTTTCTATTTTTGGAAGGAAAGGAAAATATATTTATCATAATAAGATTTTCCTTTTTGTAGAAGAAAATTATAATTCCTCCATGTTTGACTAGTCTTTTTTCTTGTAGGAAAATGTTTGGACTTCTATTAATTGAGGATCCTTCCTTCTCATTAAGTAGCATCCACAATGTAGCCATATGAGGTTTGAGAGTCGTGTTTATGGGGGAGAAGTTTATGAGACAAGTGTTAGTGTGTCACTTGTGTTTGCCTCTTCGTGAAGTTGTTCTCTCGATATTTTATACTCTCTTTTATTATAGTGGATTGCTCATCTCCACCCGTGGACGTAGGTCAATTGACCGAACCACGTTCAATATTTGTGTCTCTTTTGGTATATTTCTCCTTTGTTATCTGATTTATCATCGTTCAAGATTTGCTTTACTAGCTTCCGCATGATACCTGATTATTTTGGTCTTAACAAGTGGTATTAGAGCAAGGTTCAAGACATGCTCATCTTGGGGTTTAGTTCTAGCCGCAATTTATTTGACGATAATCATGATTTTTGTCTGAGAAATTTGACCGGAGTGCTACTCTTATTAAGACAAACTTCGCAGTGAAGATTTGGAGATGCGACATGTTGAAGGTTATGTGAAGAAGGTGGATCGAGGTTACTTTGTCAGAAAATTCAGGCCAAGGGGGAGAATTACCAGGTGTTGCCCTCATTTTCATACTCCTATTTCTTGAAGGAAAGGAATATATTTACCATAATTGAGTTTTTCTTTTTGAAGAAGAAAATTATAATTCTTCCATATTTGGCTAGTCCCTTTTCATGGAGGATAAAGTTTCGACTTCTATAAATTGAGGATCTTTTCTTCTCATAGCAGCATCCACAATGTAGTCATCGCCCGTGGAAAGTGTTACGGGAGAACTTTACGGGATAAGTGTTAGTGTGTCACTTGTGTTTGCCTCTTCGTGAGGTTATTCTCTCAATATTTTGTATTCTCTTTTATTATAGTGGATTGCTCATCGCCCGTGGACGTAGGTCAATTGACCGAACCATGTTAAATGTTTGTGTATCTTTTGATATATTTCTCTTTTGTTGTCTGAATTATTGTCATTTAATTATTATGTTACTAGCTTAAGCATGACACCTGATTTTTTTGGATCCTAACAGTTTGGAGCACTTTAAGTAAGTAGGCTATTTAAGTGCTACCCCACACCATAACAAATTAACAATACACTTCGTGCCCTTAATAAGGACTATATTGGGGCATATGTGGCTGTACCTAAATAGTCATTCGGGACACTTTCAACCAAAACTCAATCTTTGGATGTACATGTGTGATTTGTTTAGTAATTAAATTGACAACCTACTAAATTCTTTTACATTAGTATGTAGGATGGAATCAAATAGAAGTCAAATAATCTTTTTGAAGTCTTTCTCTCTCTTTGAGGACGATACCGTATTTGTGTTTTACGCCAAAGTTTGGTTTAGCATGGAAAAATAAGGTTCATGCATGACAATTTATGTAATTTTTTGGGACATTATTTCAGCGAAAAACACTGTCTAATGAAACATGAAAGAGAAAATCAAAAGTGAAATATAGAACGAAATGAGTAGAAAGACTACGAAGGTTGGCATAATAGAGTAAGTTCTTTCTTAGACGAGATAGTTTCTTAACGCCTTTTGTAGCCAACTAGCAGAGTGAATAGATTTTATTAACAATCTGCATTCAGGAGCAAACAAATTGCTGCAAAAATTTTCCATGTTACCTTTTGGTGTACCCTTCATATTTTTTAGTAGAACACTAATATTCTCTTATTTTGTACAATTCAACAAAATCCTCAATCTTAACCTTGTAGTATTTTGCTGGGTCTTTGCTAAACCTCTAGATAATGGGCCTTAGGGTGCTTGATCCATTAAAACAGTGAGTCTTTGGTTGGGCTGGTTTTAGACAGGCCTACATGCTGAATGAAAAAGGATTTGTTTTTGCAAATCAAAATCCGTCTCCAGTGACTTGGCTAAGAGAGTGAATTTGGAAATATCTATTTTTAAGAGCAAAATTCATTTATAACCACTCGGGTCAAACTTATAATATTCTGTAGCCCAAAATTTCAATATATATTTTATAGTCCAAAAATAATTCTAATGGCTGCCCACCGAATTATATATCTGACTCATAAACACCTGCATAGCTGTATCCCAGCTTTAGCCTTTGCGGTTGATGAAATAACAGAGGCCTCTCCAGCAGCAGAAGACGGGTTACAACTTGGAGACCAGGTTATGAAATTTGGGAATGTTGAGTCAGGTAAGAACCTCTTACAGCGACTTACTGCCGAAACACAGACAAACCGAGGGTGTGCAGTGTCCTTGAAAGTTATGAGGCAAGGTGCTATCGTTAACTTACAAGTGACGCCAAGAATGTGGCAAGGTCGTGGCCTGCTAGGGTATGTTTCTTTTTCCTTGTTAATCCATGAGTAGGATTTACTTACGTAGTGTCATTAACTTGCATATAAAATATATTAAAAATAAACCGTGACTATACAAAAATATATTAAATAGACTACTACTATACAATTTATATACAATAGACTGTCACTATACAAAATATATAAAAAATAGAACGTCACTATACAAAATAAACCGTCACTATACAAAAAATATACAAAATAGACTGTCACTATACAAAATAAACTATCACTATACAAAAAATATACAAAATAGACTATCACTATACAAAAAATATACAAAATAGACTATCACTATACAAAAAATATACAAAATAGACATTTCGAGCTATTAGATGTAATATGTTTGGTCCAGAGTGATATTTCATGACAATGGGGAAAACATAGGCTATTAAAATTTTGAGGGACTATAGAGGGTCATTTTCTCTATTTTTATTTATGGTGTAGTGGTACTCGACTTAGTGCTACTAATTAACTTGGTTACATTGAAAAGTTGACATCCGACTAAAAGCATGTATATTTGTATCCATATCGTCTCACATTTTACTTGAATCTCGTGTATTTTATTTGTGTTGCGTTTAATTGAGATTAATTTGGTGTTTATATGTGTAGGAATCAATCAGAAGCGAAACAGAACGAATATGCGTAAATTTAGAATTAAAACAGTAGAAAATAGAGGAAGTACCATGTCAGCGTCCTAGTAAGTATACCAACCTGGACGTTGAAGGCAGCAAAGGGGAAGCAGCAGGAATTCGGGCGCCCAGGCTGGCACCAAGTAAAACGCCAAAGGCAGCGAAGATAGTTCTTCAGCGCCCAGCTGGGCACATTGCACCAGTTGTGGCGCCAAGAGCCGGGAACTCTCTTATTTCATTCAGGACGTAGTTTTTTTGGTCCTACACGCCCCTAAATCGCATAAAAGGGACTCCAAATCTAATTTTTGTGGTGACACACTACTTTGGAGGACAACTACATGTTGAGAGCGTACCGGATCAAGGATTAGATAATTTTTCTACCATTTATCTTTTCTTAGTACTTTAATCATTCAAAATTCTTGTGAATTTATTATGATAATTATGTGTGGCTAAATTTTCTTAGGTTTGAGACTATGGTTAGCCATGAATTTAACGCTTGATTGTTGTCTTCTCCTTTAATACAAATTGTTGTTCTATGGTTATTTCTTTAACTTTGTGCGTAATTGCTTGATTGTCTGGCTAGCAATTAAGTTCTATCAACTATCTAGATTATGCTTGAAAAATCTGTTTTCAGATTAGAGAAGAGTTAAAGAAAGCATGATTTTATCTCTAAGGCTAGGGGCAGATTTGTGTTTAGGATAGAATTATACCAAATCACTATGCTTAATTAGATACCATAATCTTAATGCCTTCTTGGTAGACTAATTTCATAGAAATATAGGCGTTAGTCTATCTGAGCATATGAGTAGTAATTCGAAAAAATACAAGTAAACACAATCCAGCTAATTAGCAACCATAAACAATTCGATTGAAGGTTAATTAACTAGAATTCAATCTGATTGGTGAATCGATCATAACCCTGGAATATTTATCTCTACTGAAGTAACTCTAAACAAAAATTCTCTGTTGTCTTAGTTACTTTCTTATTTTACTTGTGTATCCTTAGTTTAGCAACAAAAACTCAACCTTTGATCTACTTGGTTAGATAATGATTTAGTTGATTTAGTAGGTAGTTAACGACAAGTCTCCTTGGGTTCAATACTCTATTCATCACATTATTACTTGTTTAGCACGTATACTTGCGTGTGTAATTGAGAGCAACAAAAGTTATGCTCCCTTAGTTCTAGAGTCTCTCTTAATTTAAGCCGTTTTTCATTCATCTATTTGTTATTCAGAAATGGTATCGTGAAGACGTTTACACGATGGATACTAACGTAAAAATTGCAATACGGTGAACAAAAAATTATAAAATTTTATATAATAATTACCTACTCTTGTTTACCCGTAAATGGTACAATTGAATTTATACATGATTTCTAGACAAGTAAATTAATTTGATCCTGAAATATTAGATGAATTAGATAAAAATATAATACTTAGACTTGAGATGGAGACGAGATAGCAAAAATAGTAGTTACGAGAGCAGGGCTTCCGGACACAACAATGATATAAAAAAGAAGAAGAATATAAAATCATTTTAGCTTTGAATAGAGTGTAGCATATGTTTGCCAGAAAATTTATGTCCTTTACAATGATAATAGAGCTCACTATTTATAGCCACACCCAGAGAACAAGGTCCTAGGATCAAGTCTCTCTTTAATGTCAATTATGAAGTCCATTGAAGAATGTGTAACGACGGGCAATGAATGCCATATTTCTTGTAATGGGCAGTGTAATTAATGCTGTAGAACATTCTTCATCAAATGCTACCAAGTGACAGGAATTTATTCCATCTTTATGAGTATCTTTCTCTCCAGTAACAAAGGGGATCTTTGCCTTCGATTTCAGCTATCTTCTGTCTTCGGTTCCATGTGTCACTTCCTCATGTGAACATTTCATATAATACATTTTAACCTATACAGATAGCCCCCCTGCTTTCCGGTGGCATAACTTTGTGTTACCGAAAAGTTGGTAGAAATATTCTTTTTGGCGGGAAATTTACTGACCCTTTTTGAAAAGTTTCTGACGGGTGATTAGACGTACGTATCTCCGCATTTAATGCCCCGAACATGTGTCATCCCACGATTTAGCATAACTTTTTCCGTTATCGAGGTAATAATGACCATGAGTTTAGCCGCCTATACTTTTACTTATACACATTAACCTCCTTCATTTACACTTTATAATACTCTAAATTTTCTCAGACTTTCCTGACTCAACTCATACTTCGTCTTTGACCTTTCTTTAGATTCCTTATTTGAGAGAAAGACCCTCCTTCTGATAAAAAATGACCTCTTCTTCAAGAAACCCTAGTTCTTCAAAGAACAAAGGTAAAACTGATTATGTTGCTCCCCCTACGATGAGTACCATCATCCCAAAGAATTTGATTACCATCCTAGATTTTGAAGAGAAATACCATTTTGCTTAACCTCGTACGTGAGTTGTTAGCATATACCCTTCTTCTATCCGATTTTCCAATATCCCTATTGTGAAGGAAGACTGCTACTGTCAAGATTTGAACATTATTTCTCCCGACCTGGCAGAGCGGATAACTTTACCCAAGAAGGGTTTTGCATATTTCTAAACGTATCCTTTCACTTTGGGAGCATTTTCTTTGAGTAGAGAGCTTTACTCCGTCATTGTGGAGGAGAATCACTTTTCTTCGGCGCCTTGCCAGGAGACGGGAGAAGAGCTATCCTTAGCTCGAGTGATGAAACTCTATTCCCCCAAAATCTTTCATGGGGGAATGATAAATTCCAGCAAGCGTGGCCACCACACATTGCTATCTAGCATGGATGATGACAACGATCATGGGTGGATGGAACAGTTCGTTTTAGTCGCCATCAATGACATCGTCCCGGCCACATCTCCAGCTTTCCCGAAATTATGGAACCGCACTCGTAAGTCTATCGTTTGTTTCTTCTTCTGTTAAAGATCATTCCATATTATTATTGACTCTTCTTTCTTTACCTGTTTCAGAGACTCGGTGGTTCCACCTAAGGTTGAGGGCTTGGTCAAATAGGTCTAGAAAATTTTGGACGTTAATATACCTGAAACCCGCACGTGGAAAGAACTATCCCTGAAATACGGGTGAAAGGCCAAAAATAATGGTAAGTCAAACTCATCTTGTTTTTACCTTTTCACATAAGGAAGTTGTTTGACTCTTTTCTCCTGTTGAATTCAGGTCTATCCCCGGGCCCAGTTGTCATTCTCGAGGAGGACGTTTTGACTAATCCTGCTGATGCGGTGAGGTTGCTGCACGAGGCTTTTACACAGACAGGTATCTTTGGGCTTTCTTTAGTGCGAGTGCTTATTCCCCGAGTCCCCGGTCGGAGAACAAGCAACCAAAAATAAGGTGTTCCTCCATGGCCAGGGGAAAGAATAAGAAGGCGAAGAATGTCGCTCCCGAGTTATCTTCGAAAATTATGGTGACGAGCCCCCTGACCTTGCCGGCTATAAACACCATGATGACTGACGATGATGGGAAAACCAGTGATGAAGGGGCTTCTCTACATAGAATACGACAACCTTCCTCAGCTCAATAGACTGCTCAATTTGTTGAGTTAGTTACACCAACCAAGGGAGATGCCTCGGTGCTTTGGGGGGAGTTTGAAATGGTGAAAAATTCCAACTCCCATTTTTGGATCCCAGTCGCTGCGCCCGGTATTGCGAGGATGAGTAACGGGTCCCTGCGGTCTTCGGTTGACGATCAACTAACACCTAGCACTGCGCTTGCCGCAACCACTTCTCATCCTTTAACGCCATCAGCTTCATCTCCTTCTTCACTTACTCTTCCACCAGCAACTGCTACATTATCTCCACCGGTTGCATCTATCCGAGAAGAAGATGTTCCTCTCCCCTAGTCCCCATTTCATGGGAATTTGGGGCAAAATTTTACAGCCCGCTCAGAAAATTCGCTAAGAACGAGGAGAATTACTCTCTCAATCTTCACCGGATGCAATATGATGTCCCGACAGTTAAACTTTCTAACTATCTGAAGCCTTTAGCTTCAGAAAAATATTGGGAAAAGATAAAATCTCTCTCTGGAGATTTCTTGTTGAATAATGCTATTATGCACAAGGCATCAATGGTATATTCTTCATTTCCTTTGTTATCTATTCTATCTTTGATTTAGTAGTATTTTGAGTTTGCCTTCTTTGTTTCGCAGGAAAATTTTCTTTCTTTCGAGGGCCTCCAAAGGTTGATTCGAGATAAGAGGAACTTACCTCCGAGTGGGATCAACTTTTGGCCGAGCGGGATGAACTGATGCTTGCCTCTCAGAATTGGAAGTCAAAGCTGCTGAGGCTGTTGTGTTGGAGGCTCGTTTGAAGCAAAACGAGCAAGAAGTAGAGACTCTTAGCCAAGAGATCGCCCCGCTGAAGGTTCAATTTGAAGAGGCTGGGGCCAAATGGGCTGAAGTCCATACTGTTGTTCTTACTTCATCTGATCGTGAGGCTACCTCTGCTGAAAGATTAAATATCTTGGAGGCGGCCTTGAAATGCAAACTTGAAGAGCTTGTTGCTGCCATGGTGAAATATGCCAATTTTAGGAGAAGTATAAGAGGACCATTGAGCAAAACAGACTTTACAGCTCTACTATCTGTGATCTCTCGATGTTAACCTCTAGTCCGTTAGATTCGCACGGGAATTTTTTTTTTCCAAGGTTGACTAAATTAAAGAAAAACTCAAGCGCCGAGAGTATCCCTCATTGTTGGAAAAACATATGTTATGTATAGCATGAGGAGAAAAACCTTGGAAGAGGCTAAAACGGGTGTCATTCACTTTGATGCCGAAATCTCCAAAGCCCCTGAGCTAGAGTCAACTATTAAAAGGGTTCTTCTGGCCAGGCCTAATGCTTTTGGTTTTTTCTGTTCTAGTTCTAAATTTTTGGGAACTAAAGAGTAACCGGAAGGTGAAGATGTTGAAGGTCAAAATGATGAAGGTCAAGATATCAAGTTGGCAGCCGATCTACCCACTTCACCTAGGGGCGCAGATACTTATTTTCCTCCGTGTTTCGGAGATGCAGCAACTTAACTTTTCATTTCTTTTCCCAACTTTTGTACTAGTGTCATTTTGGCACATTCATTGTAAATAAAAACACATTTTGCTCAAGTATTGCATTAGTCTTTCTGCGTTATTTTGTTTGAACATTTATGCAAGTTTAATCTTTGCATCCTTTCTCATTTAAGTGTTTCGCGCATGTTTTATTGTTTGCGTCTGATTATGCAAGGCTTTGGGTGTATTTTCTCCCAAGAGCATTTGGATTTCGGGAACAAGTTTCTTCTGAAATTAATCCTTTATCATGAGGGTTTTCATAAGAGAGGGCCTCTTATGTTTACAGTGCTCTTGAAGAGGATGTATCCTGTTTATTACGACACTAGCATTTGAAGTACTTGTTTAAATTTTAATTGACAAAATCAATTCATCATTCAGACAAGAAACAAATATATTTTTGAAAAGTATATAAGCACTCGTTATGCTAAAAGGAAATTACCATTTCTTGTGGCTAACTTGTACAACTTGTTTCTACGGGGCTGGCCGCGCAGTCCCTGGTCCCAATAATAAAACTATGCTTCTGGGTTTCGTATCCTAGTCAAAGCACCAGTGCTTGTTGATCTATCCTCATATCATTCCCCCCCAGTGTTCGAATGTGAAGAATGCGCATTGGAACACTAGAAGTTTAACACCTTCGAGGATTCCACTTATGAATTACTAGATAATCTTCAGTTCGGTAACAAACTTCACTTCCTCTTAGGAATTTACTCTATCGATCCAAAGACTATCTAACAATCCCCTAGTGTCTAGCACTTGTGAAAGGTCGGGTAACCTTTGTTCGATAGCAAAGATAACATCCCAATGGGAACTTTGCTACCGAGCAAAATATATCTAACCGCTCAGGAGTGGTTCTTCGCTTGTGTGCCTTGTTATTAAAAGGTCTTAACTCCATTTTTGAAACCTTCTTCATAGTATGTTTTCCGTTTCTTCCTTGTTAAAAACCCTGCTAGAAAACTCCAATTGGGACAAAAACTGGACAAAGGAAAAAAGAGTGTAGCACATACTTTCACTACAGGTGATGTTCATCAGCAATAGTATATCTTGAGATATGCCACATTCTAGTTGCTTGGAAACTTTTCTCCATCTTTAATCTCCAACTTGTACGAACCTTTCCCGATGACAACTGAATCCCGGTAGGGGCCTTCCCACGTTGTACCTAGCTTCCCTGCATTGAGTTCTCGGGTGTTTTGAGTTGATTTCCTTAAAACCAAGTCTCCCACTTTGAAATAATGGAGGTCGCCTCTTCGATTGTAATATATTTCTATTCTTTGCTCTTGAGCTACCATCCTTATATGCGCTAAGTCCATGCGCTCATCAAGCAGCTCCAAATTGACCAATATTGCTTCGTTGTTTGCTTCTTCATTTTCCTGGATGTATATCAAGACAGTCCCGTACATCCACTGAGATCATTGGTTCGGCTTTTTACACAAGGCATAAATGAGTCTCCCTTGTGTTTGATTTGGCCTTGTTCGGTACGCCCATAGTACTCCAGGCAAATCCTCGGGCTATTTGCCTTAGCTGCTTCCAATCTCTTTTTGAAATTTTGTATAATCACTTTGTTCGTTGATTTCGCTTGACCATTTGCACTCAGATGACAGGGCAAAGATGTGATCCTTTTGATTTTCAAGTTTTCAAGGAACTTCAAGACCTTTGCTCCTATAAACTGTGGCCAGTTGTTGCAGGCTATCTCATGTGGTATTCCAAATCTGCAAATTATCTTCTCCCACAAGAAATCCACTACTTCACATTTACCGATCATCTAATAAGGACCTTCTTCAACCCACTTAGAAAAATAGTCAGTTAAAATCAAAAGAAACCTTAACTTACCAGTGGCCCACGACAGTGGTCCTAGGATATCAATTCCCCACTTCATGAGCGGCCTTGGAGACAAAACTGGGTGCAATAGTTCTGTTGGCTGATTTACCAATGGTCCGTAACATTGACACTTATCGCATTTTTTGAACAAAAGCTTTGGCTTCTTGTTCCATTTGGGGACAGTAGTATCCTTCCCTTACCAACTTTAGTACCAAGGAGTCTATGCCCAAATGATTTCCACAGATCCCTTCGCGGACTTCTTGCATAACATAATTGGTTTCGGAGGTTCCCAAGCATCGGGTTAGCGGGCCTTGGAATGATTTCCTGTACAATTGGCCTTCTGTGAAGCTATATCGTGCTGCTTTAGCACGCAACACCCATGATTCCTTATAGTCTTCAGGAACTTTGCGTGATCGAGATACTCAATGATCTCATTCCTCCAGTCACAAACCAAATTAGTCGTGTTTACCTCGTAATAACTATTTGCGTCTAGAACCGAGTGTATAAGCTGTATGACCGTACTGAAGTCCGATCCCTTCATTTTGTTGATGAGCCAAGGTTAGCTAATGCGTCTGCTTATGAGTTTTCATCTCGGGATATGTGTAATTGACCACTCCCGAAATCGAGCAAGAAGATCCTGAACCTTCGCTATGTATTGTTGCTTGTGTTCCTCTTTGGCTTCCAAGATCCCGTTGACCTGATTTACCACCAGCTGGGAGTCGTATTTGATTTATATGACCTCAAAGTCGAGTCCCCGGCCAATTCTAGTCCTGCAATCAAAGCTTCATACTCTGTTTCATTGTTAGTTAGAGGAACCGTTCTGATGGCCTGCCTCAGGGTTTCTTCCGAAGGCTTGGTTGATACTATGCCAAGCCTGAACCCTTTTACATTTGAAGCTGGTGTTCGTAAATAGGGTCCAAACTCCTAATGTCGATTTTGAAACCATCACTACTTCTTTGGTTGCAAGAGGTAGCAATCCTAGACTGAAATCGGCCACAAAGTCAGCCAAAACTTGTGACTTAATTGGAGTCCTAGGTTTATGTTCTATGTCAAATTCATTCATTTCGACGACCCATAGGCCAACCTACCCGAAAGTTTAGGTTTGTGAAGGATATTTCGCAGGGAAAAGGTGGTACCACAACTATCGGGTGACATTGGAAATAAGGCCTTAGCTTCCGAGCGGTGACTACGAGGGCCAAGGTCAGCTTCTCCAAATATGGGTAGCGAGTTTCTACTCTCATTAAAATTCTACTAACGTAATAAATGGGAGATTACGTACCTTCATCCTCACGGACCAAAATGGTGCTTATCGTTACCTTTGCCTTCTTTCGGATTCGTTAGTAATGGAGGACTTGACAAGTACCTTTTCAAATCCCTCAAAGACTAATGGCATTCCGGGGTCCATTGAAAGCTATTCTTCATTTTTAGCAGCGCGAAGAAACAATGGCATTCTCTGGGACCGGGAAATGAACCTGCTCAAAGTGGCTAATCTCCCTGAGAGCCTTTGAACTTCTTTTACGCTTGATAGCCTGTCCGTGATGTCTTCGATGGCTTTGATTTTATCGAGGTTAACTTAATCCCCCTTTGTGACACCAAGAACCCCAGGAACTTGCCGGGGCTGACCCCGAACACATACTTGTTGGGGTTAAGCTTCATGTTATCCTTCCTTAGGATGTCAAAAGTTTCTTTCAAGTGTTTAAGACGATCACCTGTGTTTAAAGACTTAACAAGCATATCGTCTATATAAACTTCCATGGTTTTTCATATCTGTTTTTAAAATATATTATTTACGAGCTGCTGATAAGTGGCTCCAGTGTTCTTTAGCCCGAAGGGCATTACATTATAGCAGTATGTGTCGAAATTCCTTATGAACGAAGTTTTTTCCTGATCCTCCAGGTTCATCCTAATTTGGTTGTACCCAGAGTAAGCATAAAGGAAACTCATTAACTTATGCTCGGCTGTTGCATAAATCATTTGATCGATGTTGGGCAATGGGAACGAGTCCTTTAGGAACGTCTTGTTCAAGTCTTTATAGTCTACGCACATGCGAAATTCATTATTCCTTTTGGGAACTACTACTACGTTAGCTAGCTAGTCCGAATACTTTATGTAAGGCCCCGTAAAATTTCACCTAGAACTCGGGGTTTCGTGGAGGCGAGGTAGAGTAACATGATTAAGGAAACATTGTTGCAGAACAGGGCGTTTCTGTGGTCCATTATGCAACCGAAAACTACTCCGTTGAATGCAGATTCACTGAAGAATGAAGCATAAAAATGGCCAATTTTAGAGGTCGTTTGCGGTCAACTATGAGACATTATAATCGTTTGGTGGGCCGCAATTTCCGTCGAATAATTGGCATGAAAAAACTTGAGGGTGATTCTGCGGTCTATTTCACGGCCACAGAACTGGTCTGCGGATCGCAAACCTGATCGCAGACTGATCTTGAGCAGCCCAGTTTCGGCATCACTTTTGCGACCCATTTTGCGGGCCGCATATCTATTATGCGGTCCACTCAATGACCGCAAACCTCAGTTCAGAGGGTCCATTTTTCTATTTTTATAACCTGACCCTATTTTAATAAATAGACTTAAATGACCATTTTGTTGAAGAGGAATTCCTGCCATTTTAGAGAGGGGAGTGTTTTATAGAGAGAGAGAGAGAGAGAGAGAGAGAGAGAGGAGGAGGAGGAGGGAGCCCCAAGTGCTTGGTCCACCAATATTTGCTCAAGTCTTGAAGAATTCACAATAAAAACTCAAAAGGTCTTCATCCAAGAAATAAGGTTCCATACCTTTGTCTTTAATTTCGAGTTTGGGGTAGAAGATGGGTAATAAGGAGTGTGATTCTTAAGTATGGGGTTGTTATCTATTCATGCATGTACCAACAAAGTTGTGGGAAGGTTTTTGAGCTCAAAAGCGTAGATATTGAGTTGTGGGATGAAGGAATCCACCATAGAGGACCTTGAAATCACAATGGCCACCTAGTGTTTGATTAAATGCTCAAAGCTGAATCCCCAAGTATCTTCCTAATTAAGGTTCAATTTTATGTTTCTAAATAGATTGAGTTTGCTAGGATTTCCGGATCATTGTAGTACTTAAGGGATCTCAAATCGAGGTATGTTGGCTAAACTCCTCTTGTATAATCGAAGCTCATGATGTCCTCGTAAGTTGTAATTATAATTGGCTCAAACTCTTACGTCTCATGTTCCGAGTAGTTCCTTATAAATTTGACTATTCCAAATAAACTCTGTGTCGAAAGATATATGTTCAAATTGTTTTCCGAATGCTCTTATCATATTGTGTTATCCTTCGAGATTGTATTCAAATGTGACCATGTGTCGAAATATTATGATTTTAATTTTGTCTCAATTGCTAGTTATTATGCCAAATTGTGGGAGGAAGCTCAATGTGCCTATGACTCTTATTTGCTCATATGTGTACTAAAAGTCGTGATGAGAGATGCTTTGTTGTTGATAATCCATGGCGATGTTTGAAAGTGAAGGGGGTGAACATGAAATATGAAATACGACCGATGTGCCAAGAATGATATTACATTTGTGGACACTAGTGCCAATGAAATGAAAATATAGTAAAGGACTATGAAATGAGCTAAAAGCCCTTTATATAATAAACATTTGCGAGTATCGTTAGTCACCAAGGAAGGGTGGGTTGAAATAATCTAACCCCAAAAAAAACACGTGCCGGTGTAGGAGTGGATTGTGATTATTCCCATATTTGGGATGAGATTGATGTGATGAGATTACTCCCCTTAAATGGGATGAGATGAAGCAAAGGGTGATGTCGATCCACACAACATTTTGGTGAGACAACCTAGCCGATCGGATCGAGATCAAAATCCATGCCGCACACATGGTGGTGATTGTGCTTGATATAGTGATTGAGATTGTGATTTTGATTGGATGTCTTTGGGTGAGATGACCTAGCCGATTAGGACATGATCAAACTCCATGCTAAAGACACAGTGTTATATCGGTGCTAAAGATATCCCAACCTAAAATACGAAAAAATTTCTTGAAATTTTATCTTGCTCCTAACTTGATGTCTTGGTATTTATTCGAGGCTCCCATTAATTCTATGATTATTCTTACTTGTTTTATTATTCGTTCTATTGATGGGGTGTTTAGTAATATTCCATATGTACTAACGTCCCTTTTTACCGGGGTCACTGCATCTTTAATGGATGCAAGTGGTTCCACAGTAGGCAACATTGATCAGTGGTTCCAAAAGTGATGATTTCGGCATCACTTTTGCGACCCATTTTGCGGGCCGCATATCTATTATGCGGTCCACTCAATGACCGCAAACCTCAGTTCAGAGGGTCCATTTTTCTATTTTTATAACCTGACCCTATTTTAATAAATAGACTTAAATGACCATTTTGTTGAAGAGGAATTCCTGCCATTTTAGAGAGGGGAGTGTTTTATAGAGAGAGAGAGAGAGAGAGAGAGAGAGAGNCATTAATTCTATGATTATTCTTCCTTGTTTTATTATTCGTTCTATTGATGTGGTGTTTAGTAATATTCCATATGTACTAACGTCCCTTTTTACCGGGGTCACTGCATCTTTAATGGATGCAAGTGGTTCCACAGTAGGCAACATTGATCAGTAATAGTTCTACACCCTCTTCCCAGCTAACTTGGTGAGCCCCCACTTCATTTTGGGGTCGTGTATCTTTTGTTCCTTATGTATTATGTTTTGAGTTAGCCGAGGCCTTGTCTCCGACACTATCATAGTACTCTTTTGTATTTATTAGAGGCTCCATAGGCATGGTGTGAGTTGTATATTCGGCTTGGAAAAGTAAAACTAGAATATTGTATTTGTATCACATGTTCCATTTCCAAACTATGAATGTATAATGTAATAGTTTGGAGAATTATGAATGATGTAACTAATGGTAATAAATTGGTGTTGCTCACATGATCTTCTCATGGTCAAATTAATGAAATAAATCTTTTATTTGTTCATGGGTGAGTTCGAGTAGAAGGTATTGTACATGCTTTCTCGACCGCGTTATATCGGTTGAGCACCGGTCGTGCTCCCCAAGGTCGGGGTTTGACACTTTACCTCTCAAATTGAACCGAAATCAAGTAGGCGAGTTACCTCTTCTTTGTTGAATTTATTTCTGGTCTCGAAAATAGGACATTTCTTTTGTCTTACCAGAGGGATACTGGATGCGACCACTCTGGCAGGATACCTGTCATATCCGTATGCGACCATGCAAAACAATCAACGTTAAATTTAACAAATTCAATAAATCTAGACCTTAGTTAGGGGTGCAATCCTGTCCCCCAATGGAATATCCTCTCAAGGAACTTCTCGAATAATGCGACTTGATCAAGCTCTTCCGTTGTGGATTTTGTTGTGTCTGTCTCTTATGGTACCTGGAAGTACCTTGGCACTTGATAAGACTCTAGCACCTCTTCCCTCTAGTTGACCTCGCTTGGCTCGAGAGTAGGCATTAGTTCCTGTAAATGTTAAGCTGCATGCTCTTTTCCTTTGCTAATGGAGAGCGAAATTGCATTCATCTCCCTTGCCGCCGGTTGTTCACCTCTTATTCATTTAATTCCCACGGGATTTAGGAATTTCAGCAACTGGTGATATGTTGATGGTACAACTTTCATCTCGTGCAACCATGGTCTTCCCAGGATAGTGTTGTAGCCCATATGACCATCATCAACCTCAAAAAGGGTCTTCTTCATCACTCATTCGGCTTTCATGGGCAACTAGATCTCTCTTCGGATTGTCACGCTTGCTAGGTTGAACCCGACGAGGAGTTTAGTGGCCAGAATGATGCTTTCGATAAGCTTGGATTTCTTTGATACCCTCCATTGTATAATGTTGGCCGAACTCCTTGGATCCACCAGAACACGTATGATCTTAAAATCTAATACATTTACAGAAATTACTAATGTG
Source organism: Nicotiana rustica (assembly GCA_005239535.1). NCBI lineage: Eukaryota > Viridiplantae > Streptophyta > Magnoliopsida > Solanales > Solanaceae > Nicotiana > Nicotiana rustica. Next base: position 101,880 of record ML538126.1, read on the forward strand.
TTATTATGCGGCATCAACAATCCATCTGCATCTTCCTCCGCGAAAGTGATGTCGTCTTCAGCGACTTCCCGAAGTCTCTTGCTGTGGGTTATTGATACTTTTGTCTTTTTTGCTGCTGAGAAGGTAACCCAGTTAATCTCGTTTCCCCGGAAAATCATGTTGATTGTCAAGCGCAGGGGATATTCTCCCGCTTTGAGGGCTTCGTGTTGTCACAATTGCTGCCGTAATTATTTTTAGCACAGTCAGTTAAGAATTCCCTGAGATTGCCATTTTTTAGCAGTGTCGCAAGCTCTTCGCGCAGATGCAGCAGTATCTAGTCCGGTGACAATTCATCACATGGTATTCACACCAAAAATTAGGATCCCTCTGGTTGGGATCAGATCTCATCGGCTTCAGAAAGCTTGCTTCTTCAGTGTTCCTCATAGCTGATACCAACTCTACTACACTGACATTGAAGTTGTATTCTAAAAGTTTGGGGTAGGAAGTATCTCGAGAACCTGACGTTTCCTTTTCCTATAATGACTTGTTGTTCTGGCCGCGATCACTTCTTCTATCGGTAACGACCCTGTCTGACGAACAGAAGCCTTTGCCGCATCCTTCGGCCCGTTCATAGGGCAAAAAAAGACTCTTCGAAGACAGTTTATCTATGTCAAAATCATTTTTTGGTTTCTCTTTATTCTTCTCCCGACCTTTAACTGATGCCAGGAAACCGAGCTGATCATCCTCAATCCTTATCTTTGACTCGTACCGATTGTGAACATCTGCCCAAGTTGTCACTTGGAACTCGAGCAAGCTTTCTTTCAACTTCTGGGAAGCATCAGAACTTCTCTAATTCAAACCCTTGGTGAATGCTTCAGCCGCCCATTCATCCGGGACGACCGGGAGTAACATCCTGTCCTTCTGGAACCGGGTTACAAATTCCCGCACCAACTCAGACTCTCCTTGTGCAATTCTGAATATATCAGAATGGAACTAAAATATGGTCTTTTTGGACTCAAACGACAAAAATAGGTGGAAAAAACAACTGAGTACCATTTTATATATAAAGCATTTTCACCACGCTATACCTTAACGACACGTTTGTCCCTTAAGGTATATCGCATGGATTACATGCGCTATATTTGAACTTTCCCGCCCCACCAATAATTCATCTGAACCTTACTGACCCACAAATAATTGAGGGTATAGTTCATCCTTATACGCGCTACATATATAGCGTCTATTATGCATGCGCTATATCCTCAAATATTGAACCCCCCGGATTGGTTTCTTTCTTATTTAAGCAATTTCAAAATTTGGTAAAAATCCTTCAGGTCATCCGAAATATTTGTTCGTTAACTTATTTTGCATTTTTTCATAATTTCTAAAGAGCGAAAAATTAGGGTTTCATTATATTGGGGGAGGGGGGTGTGAGGTTGTGCTGGAGAATAACTCAGTACGCTATAGTTGTTCTCCGCAGTGTCATGTTAAGTTGCCACTTACAATGGAGTGCGATATATCGATATCATTGTCTGAGTGTGAGAAAACAGTCGGTTAATATTAAAGTAACCGGAAGATATCTGTATTATCTTACTCTGTAAGGGGGTTTCTTGTTATACTGAGTATAACATCGAAGACGATGAAATTATAAAAGATTTTTTGAGGACTCCCAATGAATAAAGAGAACTTCTTGTGATAAAAATGTTAGAAATGTACGTCAAGTCTGAAAACGTTCGCAATATTGAGGTTCCACAAAATAGGGATAACACTCAATCATCAGGTGGTGTTTTTGGAGCAATTTTATCCGAACGGGTTCTGTTTGAAAAAGTTTGGCCAGATCTAAACTTATCTTCACAGGCAAATGAGGAGCGAGGACTTAAAATCTCCCCAAGTTTACATAATCCACAAGCCGAGTGGTAAACTTCAATTTTCCTTTGTGTTACCATATTTTTTTAATGTATTGTATTTGTATTCACACACATATATTCCATAGGAGATACCGGCCAGATATGAATTTTTCAAGTTATGAACCAACAGATAGTTGGAATAAGCCTAGTTTTGGTGTGTTGATCATGGTGGTCCATCCAGGAGTCATCAACAACAAGATAATGTGCATCCTCATCACGTCGCCTCTTTATCGAAGGATGCGTGATAAGTGTATTTTACCTGTTCTTAACCAAATAATTTTTCTCAATAAAAGTATAATATTATCATGTTTCTTCCATATTTTTAACTAAATTTTGCACGAATGATTTTAGAAGAATTGTCGAACAAAGCAAGAAAAACTTCAAGAAAAATACTACAAAGAAGTAAAAGAGCAAGTTATGATAAAAAAAAAAAAATTTTGGCAAAGGAAAATGAACATATTAATGACTTTGGAATTTGATGATGCACCAAATCCATACTTACCATGATGACATCTCAACTTGCCGGGACAAATTGAAGAGTTACATGAAAAATCTAGATTTACATGACAAAACCTCAACTTGCAAATGAGTAATCAGATTTGCCATGACAAATCCATCTTACCAGCACCAAATCGAGAAGATCATCATAATTTTCTCTCTTATATAAGAAGGGATTTACCGATCAGAAAGGGCATCGGAGTGGAAAGAAAGCTTAGAGCTAGAGTCTGAATCCAAATTCTTAATAAGCTTCTTTATTTTATTTCTTTCACTAGTATCGAGTTATCTTTTCTTTTAAATCACAATAGTGGTTTAGTTGTTGTTTCTAAATAAATTCCAGTGTAGGAAATTACTCTTGTTCCTTCTTTTAATTAAATAGGGAGAATTATTCTTTTTGAATATTTCTTTCTTTTTACTTATGTAATGGACAAGAATATTTCCATTGTTACTACTAATTCCAGTATGGAGTAATTTTTCTTGTGATGGGAGAAAGACGGGTGTGACGACCCAAAGGGGTCATCACATATTTTATTACCCATTCCGTACTTTCAAGGCCTTGAAAACCT
>ML538126.1:109368-124737 GCA_005239535.1 Nicotiana rustica
CAGCGGGACCCAGAGGACATCATTAGTGGGAGTGTCTTCCAGCTTATCTTAGAGGCTTCAAGGTATACCCACTGGCGTTCGTGGGACTTGGCGTCTCTTCCATCCCTTTGTCTTCACTTCTGTCTTGTTTTTGCTCTAGTTTCAGAGACAATCATGTGGTTCCTTCTAGACTTTTTATTTAGCATTCTTATAGACAGTTCGTGAGTTTGTGACTCCAGGTTTTAGGAAAATTATGCGTCAATGTATTATGTTGTCTTTACTTAGTTTGTAAACCATATTTATTTATTTCCGCTGTTAAGTTGTGAACTGTTTGTAGCTTATTCTTTTAAATCGATGTTAATATGCCAGTTTATCTATACACGTTGACTTGTCTAGCGGGTTCAACGTTAGACGCGATCACGACCCGATGGTGGGATTTCGGGGCGTGACAACGGGTCTTAATTTTTTTATATAATAGTAGATATTATTCCTCAAATTCACATGCTTGATCTTAAACTTATTATTTAACTTTTATCTGTTTTTACAGTTAGACATTATTGATTTATTAACATCTATCTATCTTGTACTACATATTAACTATTTATTAATTCGGTAATCGAGAGAGGCGGAAGTAATAATATAGTTAATTGTAGTATTGATAGATGTTAATATTTATTCAGTAACATCTATATCTTTTATATTATAATTAATTTTAAACTTATTTGTAATCGAGAGAGAGGCGAATAGTGTAATAATTAGTTATAGCAAGTAGAGTAACCGAAAGGGACTTACTAACAAGAGCATGTTTTAAGTTCAATCATATATTTCTGGTTCTTTAGTATTACAATTTTGAAGATTCATTTGTATAACCAAGAGGAGTGCAATTAATTATTCAACTTGAGTAATAATATATATTTGTAATCGTGAGAGGCATTTATACATTTTTGAGAAATAGAAATTGAAGAATAATTATTCTACTATATAATAGAAATATTAAGTGAAGTCAAGATTGTAACGACCTGACCGGTCGTTTTGCTTTTTAGAACCCCGTTCCCTTATAAGACACCCAGTATGTGCTTTTACTATTTTATGACTTGCAGGGATGGTTAAATCGGGATTTGGAAGGGTTGGGATTGAAATTGGAACACTTGGTTCCTTAAGGTTGGATAAAAAAGCCAAGTTTGACTTCAGTCGACATTTTCAATAAACGACCTCGGAATTGGATTTTGATAGCTCCAATATGTTCGTATGATGATTTCAGACTTGGGTTTATGTTCAGATCGGGTTTTGGATGACCCGAAAGCGATTCGGTGCCTAACAGTGAAAGTTGACTCTTTGAAAGTTTTGAAGTTCTCTAAATTTTATTTGGAGTAGGTTTTGGTGATAACGGGGTCCAAATGGAATTCCGAGAGCGGGAATAGTTTCGTATGGTGATTTAATACTTGCACGCAAAATTTTGTGTTATTCCGAGTAGTTTAAGTATGATTCAGAAGGTCGTGGAAGTGTATCCCATGGGAAGATTGTATAAGTGTGACATGTAGTCACTTGATTGATTAAAGATTGAAACCAAGTATGGAGATTTGGTAATATATCTAATGTGAGAGTTTAGGCCTGAAAGGCGCTCTATTCAGTTGGTTGTGAATTGTGGAAGTTTGTTCCGGATTCGACGGTTGTTCTTGTGTGTCACGGATAAAAAAAGTCATTGTGGATCCTTGAGAGGGTATTTGCCCAAAAATGGTATGATCAGATCGGTTTGAGGTCCGTTGATGGGTCCAAACGTGGATGTGTACTCTAAACTAGCCTGGATGTGTTCATTCAGCATATCATTCATTATGGAAGAGTGTTGGGGCGTTAGATGTTATTTTCGTCGTCAGCTATTTCATATAATACTCTATTGTGTCGTGTGGGTTGTGAGACGACTTGATTATTCGTACATGTATTGTGACCATGTGTATCTTGAGGTGTTATATGAGCAGGATAACTCTCGAGATGCTAGACATTCATCGCACCTCAGTCGTGCTTGAGTTGTGTAGCATATGGCGCTATCTGTCTCCCCAGGGATAGTATTGTGCACTTGGTGTGCTTGTGGTCGACATTCGGGTATCTCTTAGTTATGAGCATTATATATCGGTATGTATTTACTTATAGATTATCATGTGTGGATCGAGTGGCACGCTGCCACGGGTATGTTGTTTGGATCGGGTGGCACGCCACCACCGGGTATGTTGTTTGGATCAGGTGGCACACCGTCACGGGTATCATGGTTGGATCGGGCTGCACGCCACAACGGTATCATGTATGGATCGTGTTGCACACCGCAACAATGTTATGTTGAGCACAATTCCCTATATCTATTCCTGTGTGTTTTGTCGCGCATTTTCTGAGGAAGGTTCATAACACCTTTTCGGTTGATTAATTAATTACATGGGTTAAGTAGTTCTTTCCAGAGTTCGTTTTCCTTATGTATCACATTTGAGATTGTGGCTTGTTGGCACATGGTGGCATCATATGAGACTTTCGGTGGTGTTTGTGGTGGCTTATTGCCAGAACAACTTATACTGGGTGAGATGAGATTTTAGACTTGGGATCAGTGCGATTAGATTTATATGAGGCATATTTAAGAGCAAATACCGTTATTTGGTTCCTAATGAGTTAATGGTTTTTATTAGGAGGAGAGACTCAATGAATTGTTGACTCATCATTTGGTTATGAATTTCTACATATCTCTTCCGTCGTGGCAGTATTGCAAGAGTTGGAACAGTACCTAAATGTGTCATGAGGTGTGTGTGGATCGGGTTGCACACCGCAACAGTGTGATGTTGAGTACAGTTCCCTATATCTATTCTTGTGTGTTTAGTCCCGCATTTTCTGAGGAAAGTTCATAACACCTTTTTGGTTGATTAATTAGTTACGTGGGTTGAGTAGTTCTTTCTAGAGTTCGTTTTCCTTATGTATCTCATTCGAGTTTGTGGCTTGTTGGCACATGGTGAAATCATATGAGACTTTTGGTGGTGTTTGTGGTAGCTTATTACAGGAACAACTTGTACTGGGTGAGACGAAATTTTAGACCTGGGATCAGTGCGATCAGATTTAAATGAGGCATATTTAAGAACAAATATTGTTATTTGGTTCCTAATGAGGTAATGGTTTTTATCAGGAGGAGAGACTCAATGAATTGTTGACTCAGTAGTTCGTTAGGAATTTCTACACATCTTTTCCGTCGCGGCAGTAATGCAAGAGTTGGAACATGACTTATATGTGTCATGAGGTGTGTTGCGGGCATCAGATTTGTGGAATTGTGGCTATTGTTGTCAGAGGATGTTATTATGGTTATGTGAATTATGCGATGGATGGTGTAAATTCAGAACAGGTATACAATCATGTTTTGGTACAACGGGTAATGGCTGATACAATGTTCGTATGTTGGGAACAGGCCGAGTAGAGAATTTCGGATGTTGGAATTTGGCTCTAAGGATTATTTGACTGAATAAAAGGGAGAATCTTTGGGCTGGCTTAAGCTGATGTGCTCAACTGGGTTGTGGTAGCATGGGTAGGTGCACGAGGTGTTGACCAATGATTTCGGTAAATTGTGGAGTAGTTCTTAGCAGGTTCGAGAATGAACATATGTTTAAGTGGGAGAGAATGTACGGGAAGATTGTATAAGAGTGACATGTAGTTACTTGATTGATTAAATATTGAAACCAAGAATGGAGATTTGGTACTATCGCTAATGTGAGAGTTTAGGCCTGAAAGGCTCTCTATTCAGTTTGTTGTGAATTATGGTAGTTTGTTCCAGATTCGATGACTGTTCTTTTTTGTCACGGAAAAAAAAAGTCATTGTGGATCCTTGAGAGGGTATTTTCCCAAGCATGGTATGATCAGAATCGGTTTGAAATCCATTGATGGGTCCAAACGTGGATGTGTACTCTACACCAGCCTAGGTGTGTTAATTCAGCATAACATTCCTTATCGACTAGTGTTCAGGCGTTGGATGTTATTTTCGTGTTAGCTGTTTCATATAATACTCTATTGTGCCGTGTGGGTTATGAGACGACTTGATTATTCGCACATGTGTTGTGATCCTGTGTATCTTGTGGTGTTATATTAGCAGGATGGCTCTCGAGATGCAGGTCATTCATCGCACCTCAGTCATGCTTGAGTTGTGTAGCGTATGGCATTATCTGTCTCCCAAGGGATGGTATTGTGCACTTGGCATGCTTGTGGTCGAAATTCGGGTATCTCGTAGTTATGAGCATTCTAGCTCGATAAGTATATCCTTATAGATTATCATGTGTGGATCGGGTGGCACGCCGCCACGGGTATGTTATTTGGATCGGGTGGCACGCCGCCATAGGTATGTTGTTTGGATCGGGTGGCATGCCATCACGGTCACGAATATCATGGTTCGATCGGGCTGCACGCCACAACGGTATCATGTGTGGATCGAATTTCACACCTCAATAGTGTGATGTTGAACACAGTTCCCTCTATCTATTCATGTGTGTTTAGTCCCGCATTTTCTGAGGAAAGTTCATAATACCATTTTGGTTGATTAATTAGTTACGTGGGTTGAGTAGTTCTTTCCAGAGTTCAATTTCCTTATGTATCACATTCGAGTTTGTGGCTTGTTAGATCATGGTGGCATCATATGAGACTTTTGGTGGTGCTTGTGGTGGCTTATTATCGGAATAACTTGTACTGGGTGAGACGAGATTTTATACTTGGGATCAGTGCAGTTAGATTTAAATGAGGCATATTTAAGAGCAAATGTTTTTATTTGGTTCCTAATGAGGTAATGGTTTTTATCAGGAGGAGAGACTCAATGAATTGTTGACTCAACAGTTGGTTATGAATTTCTACACATCTTTTCCGTCGCGGCAGTAATGCAAGAGTTGGAATAGGACTTATATGTGTCATGAGGTGTGTTGCGGGCATCGGATTTATGGAATTGTGGCTATTGTTGTCAGAGGATGTTATTATGATCATGTGAATTATGCGATGCATGGTGTAAATTCAGAACAGGTATACAATCATGTTTAGGTACAACGAGTAATGGCTGATACAATGTTCGTACGTTGGGAACAGACCGGGTAGATAATTTCGGATGTTGGAATTTGGCTCTAAGGATTATTTGACTGAATAAAAGGAGAATCTTCGGACTGAATTAAACTAATCTTCTCAACTGGGTTGTGGTAGCACGGGCAGGTGCACGAGGTGTTGACCAATAATTTCGGCAATTTCTTAGCACGTTCGAGGACGGACATATGTTTAAGTGGGAGAGAATGCAATGACCCGACCGGTCGTTTTGAGTTCTAGCACGTCATTCGGCGGTTTAAGTCCATGAGCAGCTTCACTTCAGGCATTATGACTTGTACGTGTGGTCGAAATTGAATTTCGGGGAATTCGGAGTTAATTTGGAAAGAAAATTGTCATTTCGGAAGCTTTAAGTTGGAAAAATTGACTAAGCTGTGATTTTTGAGTAGACGACCTCGGAATCGGGATATGGAGGTCCCAACAGGTTCGTATGATTATTTTGGACTTGTGCGTATGTTCAGATCGGGTTTTTAATGACCCCGGAGTGTTTCGGCTCCGATTGCGAATAGCTTCGTATGATGATTTTGGTCTTAGGAGCGCATCCGGATGTGGATTTGGAGGTCCGTAGGTCATTTTAGGGTCATTTGGCGAAAGTTGAAGTTCAAAGGTGTTTGGGAAGTTTGATCGGGAGTGGAATTTTAGATTTCGGGGCCGGATTCCGATTCCGGAAGTTGGAGTAAGTCCGTAATGTCGAATGTGACTTGTGTGCAAAACTTGAGGTCAATCGGACGTAATTTTATAGGTTTCGACATTTAACGTAGAAGGTTGAAGTTCTAAAGTTCATTAATCTTGAAATGGGATGCAATTCATGATTTACATGTTGTTTGATATGATTTGAGGCATTAAGCAGGTCCGTGTTATGTTATAGGACTCGTTTGTGTGATTCGACGGGGTCCGGGAGGCCTCGGGTGTGTTTCAGGGTGGTTTCAGATCATTTTGAGCTATTTTGGAACTGATGTTTCTGGTTCTGGTGTTGTTCTTTGTGAAAGCGAAGGGCCTCATGTGTTCGCGAAGAAAGAAGTTGGTTTGGGACATTTTGTTCTATGCGTTCGGGAAAGGGCAGATGCGTTCGCGAAGGGCTAGCTGGTCAAGCTTCGCGTTCGCGGGCCATGTCTCTCGTTCGTGTAGAGGAAATGGGGGTTGAGGGAGATTGTGCTTCGCAAACTCAAAGGGCTTTCCACGTTCGCGAAGAAGTATTTCTGGGCCGAGTCTGCTAGCTTCACGAACGCGAGGGCAGTGTCGCGTTCGCGATGTAGAGGCGCCTGGGCAGTGAATAAGTTGCAAGAAACGGGTTTTGGATTATTTTATCTCATTTCCTCCATTGGAGCCAACCTAGGAGCGATTTTGGAGAAGAATGTTAACCGTCAATCATGAGGTAAGTGATTTATACTAGTTGTGAGGTAAATACAAGGTTTATACATGAAATTAGACATGAATATTTGTAGAAATTTGAGATTTTGAAGAAAAACCTAGAAATTGGTATTTTGGGATTTTGACCACCAAATTGGACATGGAATTGAAAATTATATATTTGAGTTCGTGAGGTCATGGGTAATATTTGTCTTCAAAATTTTTTTGGATACAGACATGTGGGCCCGAGGGTGATTTTTATCGACTTTTCGAGCGGAGTTGAAAATTATTGTAAATTGGATTATATTGAGTATTAGAATATATATTTATGACTTTGCACATTTATTGACTAGTTTTGGAGCGATGTGAACTGGTTTGAGTTGTTGGAAAGTCTTTGGAGTCGGTTATGGAATTTCGGAGCGAGGTAAGTCTCATTTCTAACCTTGTAAGAGGGAAATAACCCCATAGGTGAATCAAATTATTATGTGCTCCTATTTGTGGGGGCTACGTACGCACAAGGTGATGAGAATCCGTGCGTAGCTACTATCATACTTATGTTCGGGTAGTCTATGACCCAAATCATATTATACTTGCAATGTTTGCACCCTATTTGTTATTTAATTGCTTAAATCATATTGAAACTTGATAAAAGAATTGTAAGAGGTTACACTTTGTTTTCTTGACCATTAATGAGAATTGGTATTTCCTTGAATAATTGACCCTTAATATATCTTGAATTGGTTGTTTTAAATGTGTTTTCTTTTGTGGTGCGGGTCGAACGCCTCGATAGCAAATAGATGCATCTATGGTTCGTGCAATTCGACCCTCGACAGTACACAATTTAAATATTTATGTATGATCAGGCCGTACAATCGGCATGATTTGTGCATGATTGAATTGGTTGCTTTGGTATTTATAATAATTGATATTTCTTCATTGGCCTGAGATACAAAATATTAAATGACGAAAATAAATTTGGAAATTTCCTATGAACAAAAGAATTATTTACTTCATGTTATTGAGTTTATAGCCGTTCTATATAATCTATGATTAAATATATTATCGGTAACTTATTGTTAGCCCATAGTAAGTGTCGGAGTAGACCCCTCGTCACTACTTCTTCGAGGTTAGACTGGATACTTACTGGGTACACGTTGATTTACGTACTCATACTACACTTGCGGCACATTTCTGTGCAGGTGAATTTACGTCTAGTGGCCTTGTAGGTGCAGAGGATTATTGCAGGGACTTAGGCGAGATGCATTCCACGTTACGAGTCCGCAACACGCACAAAGTCTCCATCCAAGTTATTCTACATCTTTCCTGTCTAATTTTGTATTTTAGACAGATGTTGCATTTTATCATACTTCCTAGTTAATGCTCATGCGCTTGTGATACCGGGTTTTGGGTTGTTCTGTATTAAAATTGTAAAAATATTGTCATTTACTCTATAAATTGTTTCTCATACTATTTAATCGAATAAAATCATTATTTCAAAAAAAACTAAAATGAGTAATGAAGTAAATCATTTAATTGTCGACTTTCCTAACAACGGGGTTAGGCGCCATCACGACCCTTAATGGATTTTGGGTCGTGACACTGTGAGTTCGACATCTTTCTATACTATTATTTGACAGAGTAGGAGTTATAATTTTATATACGCCATACGCTTGTCAAATTTGTGGCGCCGTTGCCGGGGATTGACTTAAGTCTCCTACAGATTAATTGTTTTACTACTAATTTGAGATTTTTTTGTCCAATTATTTTATCTTTTCTGCAGAAATTTTAGAAAGTGTATGACCCATTCCTCTTCTAGAGAACTAGTCGAATACGATCCAGAAATTGAAAAATCCTTATGGTTGTTGCGAAAAGAACAAACCTTACGATCTCAAATTTTCACATAAGAGGAAATGGAGAACGAAGAACTCAATAACCAACTTCCACCACATCAAGTAGAAGAACAATTTTATAAGGTGGAACCACGACGTGATAGACTACTCCGTGATTATGCAACGCCAGATCATTTGAAGGAGAATCAAGTGTGAGGAGACCACCAATTGCAGCAAACAACTTTGAAATCTGCACAGGCTTGATTCAAACCATTCAACAGTACGAGTGAAGATCCTCACACTCATTTAATTGATTTTCTTGAATTAGTTGAAACTTGTAGGTATAATGGACTCACAACAGATGCTATCAAGTTGCGGCTTTTTTCTTTTTCATTAAAAGGTGAAGCCAAAATATGGTTGCGAAGTCTACCACGAGGTTCCATTACAACATGGGACCAAATGACCCAAAATTTTCTTACCTAAATTATTTTTCACCTGCAAAAGCAATTAAAATGAAGCAAGAAATTAATAATTTTATGCAAACATATACTGAATCTGTATACCAGGCATAGAAAATATTAGCAGCAATGTTAAGAAAATACCCACACTATAGTATCCAAGACCATGACATTTTATATATTTTCTATCATGGTCTTAAATCCACGCTAGAAAGGTAATTTATGCTGCATCAGGAGGACCAATAATGGAAAAAACTACTACAGAAGCAATGCAATTGCTTAATGAAATTCCGGAAAATGGTGTTAAATGGCCCTAAAACAGAATTATTATAAAAAAATGGAAGGAGTGAATCAAGTTGAAGCTTTGAATTCGTTGACACAACAAATTGCGACCTTAACACAAAAAAGTGTAGGCTTTTCAGGTAGGTGCTCACTCATCATCCCAACTTGAGAATTGTGATATTTGTCAAGGTAATCATCCGAATCATGAATGCAAGCTTCAACAAAAAATGAATAATATGTAAATGTGATTAGTTATAGAAATAATTACTTATTCGGTAGCGCCATGGCACAAAAATATCCATGATCTCAATGGAGTAAACCTAATGGTGCTGAAAATCCTCAAAATTTTTTTATTCAAAAGCAGCAGGTACAGGGACCACTTGGTTTTCAAAATTAAAATTGAGGGCAACAAAATTTTCAACAATATCAGCACCAGCCTCAAAGAGCTCATCAACAAAGCTTTGAAGACCTGATGTACAAATTCATTTAAGCTATTGACGAGAAGGTTGAAAGTCAATATTCAGCTATCATGAATTTGAAAATTCATGTAAGTCAATTAGCGACCCTCATGTTTGGACAAATTCAAGGTGTTCTACCAAGAAACACAGAGAAAAACCCAAAGAACACCTCTTGATGATCCATATGCAGATAGAGAAGGAAAGCCACAAGAAGTGGAAAAGGTAAATGAAGGGGAGAATAAAATAGAATCTAAGTTTTCAAAACAATAAAGAATAAAGGGAAACATATAAAAGAAAATGAATTGATAACAAATCATCACTATGTACCTCTCCTTTCTCCCCAAAAGATGAAAAGAAAAAAGCTTGACAAACAATTTTCAAAGTTTCTAGATATTTTGAAGCAACTTTACATTAACATACCTTTCACAGATGCTTTGACACAAATGCCTTCATATGCTAAATTTCTCAAAGAAATTTTGTCAAGTAAAAGAAAATTGGAAGAAGTTTCAGTGGTTAAGCTTACAGAAAAATGTGGTGTTATACTTCAAAATAAGCTCCCTCATAAACTTGGTGATCCGGGAAGTTATACACTTCCTTGTACCATGGGAGGTGCTCATTTTGAAAAAATGTTACGTGATTCAGGTGCTTCAATAAATCTAATGCCTTTTTCAATTTTCAGGAAATTAGAACTTGCTGAAATGAGAGATACTAGTGTGTCTCTTCAATTAGTTGTTCACTAGAGACCAAAAGGAATTATTGAAAATATCCTTATTAGAGTTGACAAATTTGTATTCCCAGTAGCTTTTATAGTGCTTGAAATGGAAGAAAATACTGAGGTACGCTTAATTTTAGGTAGACCATTCTCCCAACAAGGAGAGAAATTATTGATGTTCATCAAGGACAATTAATATTACGAGTTGATGAGGAAAGAGCAATTTTTGACATGCAGAAACTGATGAAATTTCATGGGGATGAGTCATCATCATCTTGTTTTTAAATTGACTTACTAGATGACCTTGTAGACGAATACAAAGATAAGCAGTTAATTACTGATTCACTGGAGAGATGTTTGGCTATGTCAGGTACCATAAGTGATGATAACCCCATAATTAGAGAATAAGCTGAAATAATAGAAAAAGAGTCAAAAAATGAGAAAGTCTCAAAGAAGGAGTTCAATTAAAAATTGAACTCAAAGAACTTCCTTCTGAATTTAAATATGTGTTTCTTGAACCTGAATTTTTTCCAGTAATCATTTCATCTTCTTTGACCATAGAACAAGAAAGCAAATTGATTGGAGTCTTGAGAAAACACAAAAGAGACTTATGGTGGACTATAGCTGACATCAAAGGAACCAGTCTAACTATTTGTATGCACGGGATTCTTATGGAGAATGAATATAATCCAATAGTTCAACCCGAAAAGAGATTAAAACTAGCAATGCAGGAAGTCGTCAAAAATGAAGTTGTGAAACTTCAAGCAACATGTATCATTTATCCAATATCTGACAGTCCTTGGGTAAGTCTGACAGGTAGTCCCAAAGAAAGGAGGTATGACAGTAATAAAAAATACAAATAATGAACTCATACCTACTAGAACAGTCATAGGATGGAGAGTTTGTATTGATTACAGACGACTTAATAAAGCCACAAGAAAAGACCATTTTCCTTTGCCTTTTATTGACTAAATGCTTGAAAGAGTTGCGGGCCATGGTTTTTACTATTTTCGACGGATATTCTGGGTATAATCAGATACCAATTGCTCCGGAAGATCAGGAGAAAACCACATTCACATGCCCTCAAGGTACGTATGCTTATCGAAGGATGCCATTTGGACCATGCAACGCTCCTACTACATTTCAGTGTTGCATGTCGGCAATTTTCTCAAACATGACTGAAAAGTTTCTTGAAAATTTTATGGATGATATCACACTTTTTGGTAAGACATTTGAAGATTGTCTCTATCATTTGACTTTGGTGCTTAAAAGATGTGAAGAGGCAAGTTTGGTTCTTAATTGGGAAAAATGTCACTTCATGGTAACAAAGGGAATTGTTTTAGGACATAAAATTCCTGCTACATAGATAGAAGTTGATTAAGCTAAAATTGATTTTATAGCAGTATTACTCCCTCTAACCATTGTTAAAGGCATTAGAAGTTTCTTAGGGCATGCAAGTTTCTATAGAAGGTTTATAAACAAAATTTCAAAACCTCTGATCTGATGAAAGATGTGAAATTTGAATTTTCAGATAATTGTAGGAGAGCATTTGAGATTCTCAAGAAACAATTGACTAATACTCCAATTGTGGTTTCTCCTGATTTGAGCGAACCATTTGAAATAATGTGTCACGACCTAAAATCGATAAGGTCGTGATGGTGCCGGACATCATCGTCAGGCAAGCCAATCATTAATTAATCAAAATAGTTTCCGGTTTTAACATTTATAAAAAAACTTTTCCTTTCACTTTATTTCATATTAACTAAATAAAATTCTGTTAAGTAAAATAATGGTTTAAATATTATCCTTTAGCAAATATATCCCAACACATCCAAGAACTCGGTGTCAGAAGTACATGAGCAATTTCTAAGAATTTATACAATCATCACAAAGTCTGTCCGAAATACAAATTGGACTAGGAAATTTAAAATAAAAACAAATACAGAACGAGGGAGAGTCTGTCAGCTGCGGATCGCCTCCGGATGATGCAGCTTGCAAAGTCTCTGAATCCTCCACATTGCTATAAAAGTACCTGTGCAATAAAAATGCACAGTAAGTGTAGCATGAGTACAAAAACAACGTGTACTTAGAAAGTCGACCGCCTAACCTCAGAGAGGTAGTGACGAGAGGTCAAATTGGACACTCACTAGGGGACATCAAATTAATTAACAGTATAATATGAACACGATAGGCATGCAACGGTAGTAAAGCAGCATGTATATAAGACACTGAAATCCAAGTAAATACTGGAAATAAACAAACAGTTACCACTTTCTCATTATTTTCCAAAATATCTTAAATAAATAGTTTCCTTTTTCTTTTCCCCCAAATATCATAAATCCAATATTTCTTCTTTAGTTTCCCCCAAATATCTTATCACTTCAAAAATCATGAAAAATATTTAACAATTTAGCATGCGCATACGGGATAAGGACAACCGACCTGAGCCATCATAATAATCATCTCTGTGCAATGCAGAGGGTCGAACGACCCGAACCATAATATTTGTTTCAATCTCGTCGTGGCGTACGGCCCGCTCCCATGAGAGTGGGGGAAATAACACTCCGCTCGCGGAATGTAAATTGCGAAGCGGTCACATGCAGTCATGCATAATCAACAGTCCACCCCGACTACATCGGGAAAATAAATACTCAAGTAAATGAATGATTTCTCTTTTGAAAACCACAAAAATAGTATTGAAACCCTTTTTCGAAATTTTCTTGCCAAGTTTTTATAATGTTTAATAACATAACCTTCACCGGAAACACAATTGCCCGCGAAGGAAATCAATTCTCTTTTTAGATGCTTAAGAAAATAAACTCTAATCTTCTTTAGTCATTCAACTAAAAATTTCAATTATTTTAGCAGTCTAATATTACAGACAAGATCACAGGTACAACAGGTAAGGCATGCTAGTGGATCCTAGGCTACCCGGACATGGCATAATAGTAGCTACGCACGGGCTCCCGTCACCTAGTGCGTACGTATCCCCCGCAGATAGTCACACATACTTAATTAGTTCACCTAGGGGGATATTTCCCCTCACAAGGTTAGAAAGGAGACTTACCTCGCTCCAAAATTCCATAACCGGCCTCCAAGCCCTTCCGACGACTCAAATCGTTGCACAACGCTCCGAAACTATCCAAACAACGACAGTTCAATAAAAATATACTCTAATATTTGCAACAATTCCAAATTATATAATGCCCCAACTCCGCTCAGTGAAATGACGAAAATGCCATTGAGCCCACGTGCCCGGAATCCGAAATTTCTCGAAGATACATTCTACCCATAGCTTTACTAGTTCAAATATACAATTTACTCTAAATTCCATGCTCAAATTCGTGGCTAAAAATCCATATTACCATTTTCTAGGTTTCTTTAAGATTTTCCAATTTCCTACCAATTACCATGGCTAATTCATGCATATAATCTTGTATTTAACTTAAAAACGGGAGGAATTTACTTACATAGACATTGCATGAAGAAATCCTCTCTTGAAGCTCCTCCAAGATCGACCAAAGCAAGGAAGAAATGAAGAAATGGCCACAACTTTCGCCTATAAACTAATCTGCCCAGGCCCCAATTACTCTCTGCGTTCGCATACCCACGAGCGCGTTCGCATAGCTTCCTCGAGCCAACACTCCGCGATCGCGGTCCCCTACCCGCGTTCGCATGGGCCAAAGGGCCTCCAAGCCCCCAGCTCCCTTTTCCTCTATGCTCTCGCACACCAGACCCTGCGATCGCATAAGACAACCCAGTAGCCTTCACAAATCCTTCTATGCAATCGCAAACAACTACCCGCGGTCGCACAGGCCAAAACCAAGCAGCCTCCAAATCCTTCTATGCGAATGCACACCCACTCACGCGATCGCATAGAGTAAATACCTGCTGCGCTCACACCAGAAAACCAGCAACCCTCTCAAGGCAAAAATCGACACGTTGAGCATCCGAAACACGCACGAGGGCTCCGAGACCTCAACCAAAACTACCAACCAGACCCAATATCTCATTCGAACTTAATCGAGCCTCGAAATCACATCAAATAACGCCGAAATCACGAATCACAACCCGATTCAAGCTTAATGAATTTAGAAGATTCAAACTTCCACATTCGATGCCGAAACCTATGAAGTCACGTCTGATTGACCTCCAATTTTGCACACAAGTCATATTCGACATTACAGACCTGCTCCAACTTCCGGAATTGCATTCTGACCTCGATATCGAAATTTCCACTTCCGATCGGATTTCTCAAAAACATTCAAATTTCTATCTTTATCCATTGACTCCAAAATGACATACGGACATCCAAATTCACTTCCGATCGTGCTCCCAACTCCAGAATCACCATACGAAGCTATTCATAGACTCGGAATCCCAAACGGACATCAGCACTACTGCAATGCGCTTTAGGCCAAACTTAGGAAATTTCTTCAAAAATGCTGACTTCCACAATATGCATCGAACGCTCCCGGGTTCGGAGTCGTTTACTCAAAATTCCAATCTTAGTTGATACTTCCAACTTAAGGCTTCTGATATGAGAATTTTCTTTCCAAATCAACTCTAGACTTTCCGAAATTCAATTCTGACCCCACCTACAAGACATAATACCTGAAATGGAGCTGCTCACGACTTCAAACCGCTGAACGACGCGCTAGAGCTCAAAACAACCAGTTGGGTCGTTACATTCTCCCCCACTTAAACCGACGTTCGTCCTCGAACGTGCCAAGAACTGCTCTGGAGTTATCTGGAATCACTGTTTAACACCTCGTGCACCTGCCCGTGCTACCACAACCCAGTTGAGCATATTAGCTTGATCAAATCTGAAGCTTTTTTATTTTATCCATATAATAAGCTCAGAACCTAGTTCTAACACTTGAAATTCCTTGCCAGGCGTACTTCTAACATATAAACACCGTATCAACTACTACACGATGTCCCAGAACATGACCGCATACCTTTGCTGAATCAGCACCATGCAACCGCATAACTTATCATCTAACCACAATGACACTCCCTGAACCTTAATAGCCAAAATTTCATGAATATGGTGCTCCCGATGCACCTCATACAAATATACATACATCCTGCTATAATGATGACAATACCACCACAACGGAGGAAATGTGCAGAAATTCATACCCAACTACAGAGTTAACAAATCCTTGAATACCTCATCTTGACTAGAATCATCACTTCATTAT
>ML538126.1:124962-167004 GCA_005239535.1 Nicotiana rustica
TCAGACAACAAATCACCCCAAACATGACCAACAACCTCACATGATACCACATCGCGCCACTAGGCCATAACTTGAACATGATAGGTAAGAAATGACTCAGGAAGGGACTATTCAACTCACGCAACTGATATGAACTTCCCTCAGAAAATAGGAAGTAAAACATAAGAAAATAAATATAGGAACCTTATTCATCATCACACTGTTGCGGCGTGCAACCCGATCTAAAAACATGCCCGTGGCGACGTGCCACCTGATCCACACATAAAATTTACATAAGAAGATATATATACGGGGCTGATTTGCTCGCTATCACAAATTACTGAATATCGATCATAAGCACGCTAAGTGCATAATACTATCCTGGGGAGACTGGTAAAACCGCATGTTACAAAACGCAAGAACAACTGAGGTGCGATATATATATATATATATACACACACACACTCACACACACACTCTGGATCTCAAGAGCTATCTTGCTCACATAATATCCCCACTACGCGGGACCTCAATACATAGGAAATTGGCAAGCCGTTTCACAACTCACACGGCACAAATCACAAAATCGCATGAATTTGACGAAGACGGAACAACACCTGATATCCCAACACCCCTCCTTGAGGAGCGCTATACTGAAATGAACATATCTGCCTCACATAAAGCCCATAATCATTATAGATCCATCCACAAGCATCGAGTCTACCTTGCGCGCACCAAACTAAGCTAATAGCTTTTACCTGGGTCCATATTACCCCACTTTCTCTCATAATACACAAGAACAACCATCATCACCGGGACAAACACCCCATAATCCACAATCAACTGAACCGAACACCCTCCAGACATAAGTTCTCAAATAAAAAATATTGCACTTCGTTATACTTAGTCCAAATATTCAATCCTTCAAGTGACTACATCTCATACTTATACGATTTTTTCGCGGTCATGCTTCCACGACCTTCCGCACAAGGCAACAAGACACATCAAGAGCCCATGAACAGGGTACAAAGCCTCTTCCACCGAATATCAATCTCAAGTGACACTGAAGATAACACCAGCTTACTCTGAACTTTCAAATCCCCCTTTTTTTTCCTTGATCTTCCGAGCTCATGACATCCTTATTAACACCGAGCCGCAAATCTCGATTCTTACTCCCAGTTACATACTTCTTACCGCACCTAACATGCCAATATGAGGTAGCGCAAGAATTCCATCATAACTGCTGAACCATCAATAGGGTGAACACTTAATCATATAGAAACCTTTTACTTAACTCAATTCAGGAGTACCATCTCAACGCACGAGTGAATTCCCACAATCACCCAACATGCAAATCCTTAAGTAGTAGTCTATACCACCATAACCCTTTCGGAGTCCGCCTAAACCTGACATGCCATAGAACTCAAATTCTCCCACATGAAATCCATTACGAAGGCCGACAAGCCTCGCACACACGGGCACAAACCACCTGCATAACTTAATCACATCAAAGGAACCGATCACTCCCGTAAATGTGCCATTTCAACCATGGCTAATCAATATATTTTCTTTTAATCATCTTCATTTGCCTCAGGAATAATAGCAACTTCCTTCAACTCATAGAAAACTCAAACCTCACTCATCCCGAGTGACTTTGATACACGAGACTATGCTGCCTAAATCCCGCAACCCGTCTCATACCCTCCTGATAATATTTCCACAATCCACAGTTTATTTCTCTCACTCCTCCAATACTATCCTACATGCTGAAACATGTCATAGAACATTCCAACCATCCTCTTTTTTTCTCAAAAATCACTCTGCAAAAGCTTGATTCTCAATCATACTGCTGCCTGAAACCCTTAAACGCCGCATTCTTAACTTTTGAATTCACTAGGACCGCTATTGAGAGTCACCCACTCTGACTGGCCCCGAATACAATCAACTCCAAGGCTCTTCTAGCACCTGAACACCCTTTTCCTTAAAGCACGTGACTGAGTCACTACCCTGACAACTCCCCTATGCCTTAAACAAAATTCTGAATCTTCCAAAGCCTAACCCTGGCCCGACAGGGCCAACTTTTGCACACATTCATCAAATCCCATGCACAATCACCATTTTACTCTTTTCCCTTAGCTGAAATAACTTGCCAACACGCCGACAATCCGCAACCCTATGAGAAGACGACCCTAAAACCCAACTGCAGATGGTGCGACTCCCCCACTTAGCTCGAAGCTACTCCTTGCACCACTTTCGACCTTGCCGAGATCCTTTCTCCTTTGATAACGCGATCTTGCTCAACCAATCCGTCCAAATTCTTCCAAATTCTCTTGCTAGCACTCCCTAAATACTCAAATTCTCTAGCATCATTCACACATTCCACCTCCTACAGAATAGCCACTAGAACTCCTCACCGAGACCTGCCAACCATGTTACTGCTACCCTATTCACAGGAGATGACCCACCTGTGGAAATCACCCGCGGACACCTTCCAACGACGCTGAAATGCACGCTCTCTACGACTTAAATACCCCACCCTACGCCCTGCGTCTTTTACCAACTTTACTAGTCCGTCCTCTCCTCATGGAAATCCATTAAATGCGCGACAATATCTTCAAATTGCAAGCTATGCTGCCGCTCCCCCACTTTGCGACTGCTCGACTTCCGCTTCTTACACCTGGCCTCCTAGAAGTGGAGCCACCGCCTAGCCTCACTTCAAGACCATTCTCTACCAACCGTATTCTTCAATACTTCTTCTCAATAATCTGACCCCACGCAACCGAAGAAACCATAGCACCGACAAACTTAACACATTCCATTCGATCAATGACGACGACTTCACGTCACATGTGCATATGCCACCTCATTTGAAGACACCAAGCCTTACTACTTTATTAACCCCAACCGGACCATTCATAACCCAAATTCCTTTCCTCTGCCGGAACTAAAATACCGAAATCTCAAAATCACACTCTGAGAAGACCTCCCTTCAAACTATTCATCACCCCCAACATACGAGCAAGCATTCTATCATCATATCGACATCACACGATAACCAATCGCAAGCATCCTCACTACCTGAGCATAGCCTTAACGCTCTCAGAAACACAACTACTGAGTTGAAACAACATATTATTCTTTGGCAGGGCCATAACAATAGCCGCAACCAATTATACATGAAACATCTCAAATTACATCCGTAGCACCATTTTAATTCCTCAAATTCCTGATTCATAGCAAGCTCTTCGCGACGCGTAAGATTGAGTGAGAATAAACTTAGGCATAAGCCTTAAGGGAATCGAATCGCACGATGAGGAATCAAGAAGGGAAGTACTCCTAACAGCCCTATAGCCTCTCGAAGATAAGTATAGACGTCTCCGTACCGATCCGCAAGACTGTACTAGAGTTGCTCATGACTCATGAGACCTAAGGGAACCTAGCGCTCTGATTCCATGTTGTCATGAACCAAAATCCATAAGATCATGATGGCGTCGAACATCACCGTCAGGCAAGCCAATCATTAATTAATTGAAATAGTTTCCGGTTTTAACATTTATGAAAAAAATATTTCCTTTCACTTTATTTCATATTAACTAAATAAAATTATGTTAAGTAAAATAATGGTTTAAATATTACCCTTTAGCAAATAAAACCCAAAACATCCCAGAACCTGGTGTCACAAGTACATGAGCAATTTCTAAGAATTTATACAATCATCACAAAGCATGTCTGTAATGACCCGACCGGTCGTTTTGCGTTATAGGACCTCGTTCCCCTAAATGAAACTTCCCATAGAGGCTTATTATGATTTATGACTTGCAGGGGCCGGTGGTCAGGGATTCGAAAGTGTTTAGAGTGATATAGGAACACCTGGTTCCTTAAGGTTGGCCTTTAAGGCCAAGTTTGACTTCGGTCAATATTTTGGGTAAATGACCTCGGAATCAAGTTTTGACAATTCTGGTAGCTTCGTATAATGATTTCGAACCTAGGCGTATTTTAAGAATTGGTTTTTGATGACCCGAGAGCGCTTCGACGCCCAATATTGAAATAAGAAGTTTCTTAAGTTCCTATTGTGGGTTGGGACGTGTTTTTGTGTTATCGAGGTCTGAACGGAATTCTGACACCGATACTAGTTTCGTTATGTCATTTATGACTTTCCTACAAAATTTGTTGTCATTCCGAGTAGTATAGGTAGGTTCGGCGCGTTGTTAGCGAAGTCAAGAAAACTTAAAGTTCCTAAGTTTGGTTCTAGGGGTTTTGAGGTGTGATTTTGAGTTTTAGCGTTGTTTTGGGTGTTCCGAAGGCTCGAGCGAGTCTGTATTATGATTTGGGACTTGTTGATATATTTACACGGGGGATCGGGTGGGCCCAGGTGCCTCTCGAACACCACACGAGGCCAAAAACCAGCTGAAATAGCTGCTGGTGCACCTGTTCTAGTGTGATCCGCAGGTGCGGTTGCCCAGTCGCAAGTGCGGGACCGCTCCTGCGGTCCCAGCCTCGCAAGTGCGACCCCCAGTGGGCAGTCCATTTCTCGTAGGTGTGGACAAAGTTCTGCAGGAGCGGAGCCGCAGGTGCAGTCTTCCTCCGCAGGTGCGGGCCCAGGCTTCCTCGTCCATTTCCACAAGTGCGAGCCTTTGCTCGCAGGTGTGAGACTGCAGGTGCGGTCCTCGAGCCGCATGTGCGGAAACACTATCAGACAGTGTGTTTCTTAAATACGAGATTCTTTATTATTTCTTCATTTCTTCCTCCATTAGAACAACTTGAGAGCTTGGGAAAAGGGCTCAACGACCCAATCACTAAAAGGTAAGTAGATTCTATCCTAGAGTTATTTAATGCATGCATTCTTAGTGCAATTTAACTACTTAATTAGTGAAAATTTAGGAAATTGTGTAGTAACCTAGGGCCTTCGAGAATTTAGAAAATTACCCGTGAATTAACTATGAAATCAAGTAAAAATCATGTATTAATGATCCTTAGGCTATGGGTGAGTGTTTCCTTAAAAAATTTTTAGAATCCGAACATGCGGGCCCGGGTTTGGATTTTAGGATTTCTTCAAGAATGGCGAATTTGACTTAGTAGTAGGAGGATTTTCATACTTTGAGCATAAATTGATGAATTTGTATAACATTTGGCTAGTTTCGATTCCTCGGGTGTAAGATTCGGAGTTTTGGGTGCGTTCTTGGTCCGGGGAGTAGATTCGACATGAGGTGAGTTTCCTTTCTAACCTTGTAAGGGGGAAATGTCCCCCTAGGTGCTTTAAATGACTATGTGTTAATGTTTGTAGGGACTACGTACGCGTAAAGTGATGAGAGTCCGTACATAGCGACTATTATTGTTACGTCCGGGTAGCTAGGCCTACACCATGCCTTATGTTTTCCTTGAAATGAACTATATGCTTAGTGAATTAATGCTACATGCGGCTTGTTTCCCTGAGATCATGGAATTTAAGTAATTTTAAGGATTTCTTTATGAAAAGTAATTGATGAAGAATAAATGTGTGGATTGTGTATGCATGTGACCGCTTTGCAATTTACATTTCACGAGCGGAGTGTTATTTCCCCCACTCTCATGGGAGCGTGCCGTACACCACGGCGAGATTGAAAGATATATATATTATGGTTCGGGCCATTCGACCCTCGACAGTGCAAAGATATGATTATTATGATGGTTCAGGCCGGTTGTCCTTACCCTGTATGCGCATGTTAAATTGTTAAGAATTCTGTTATGGATTTTGAGTGTTTAGATATATTTTTAAAGGAAAGAAAAGAATAATGAGGTAGAGATTGTATATTTACTTCCAGTATTTATTTGAATTACTGTTATTTTAAATGTTTACTGCTTTTATCATCCTTGTATGTCCATTACTGATATAATATCTTGCTAATTATTTTGTTGGACATTAGTGAGTGTCAAGTCGACCTCCCATCACTACCTCTTTGAGGTTAGGCGGGATAATCACTGGGTACATATTTGTTTATGTACTCATGCTGCACTTCTGTACTTAATTGTATAGGTTCTGAGGTTGGTGCATCTGGTTATCAGACCGGAGCTCGATTCTGATCTTAGTTGAACCCGACTTCATGGTGAGCTTCTTCTCCTGATGATTCTCAGCAACACCATGGAGTTTTCTTTTGCTTATTTCCCGTCTATTTCTTTCAGACAGCGGGATTGTATATTATGTTTTGCATATTCTGTTAGTATGCCCGTAGGACTTGTGACACTAGTTCCTGGCACACATGTAGTTGTTATTTGGTTTTGTGGGTCTTTATATGTATATATTGGCTCATTCGTTTTTTAGTGCTTTGGTTAGAAATGGCTTGCTATATTTTTCAATTAATGTTTTTGAACTTTAAAACTTGGCACGTATTGGGATGTTTAACCAAGCATGGGAGGAATCCTTAGTAGTTTAAGTGTGGGCTTGTCTAACCCCCGTGTTGGGCGCCATCACGACCTGAGTTAGTATTTTGGGTCGTGACAATATGGTATCAAAGCACTAGGTTCACGTAGCTCACACAAGTCACGGGCAAACCTAGTAGAGTCTTGCGGATCGGTATGGAGACGTCAGTACTTATCTTCGGGAGGCTATAGGGTGTTAGGAAAACCTCTCCTTATTTTTATTCTATCGTGTATTCAATGGTTTACTAAATTTCATTATTCTATTCTCTCACAGATGTTGAGGACGCGTGCATCCGATGTTCCAGACCCGGGAGGGGACGCTACCCCCATTGTTCGAGGCCGTGGTAGCGGATGGGGGAGGGAAACGGCCCAAGGTAGGGGACAAGGGCGTCCCTGAGCTATTCCAGTCATACCACCACCAGAGGACCCTACTATAGAGGAGCAGAGGGTAAGGTGCCCCAGCAGGTCCTGCTCCAGTGGACTTTATGACGGCGCCAGGATTCCAGGAGATCATGGGCCGTATGATGTGGTTCATGGACAGCATGTCCCAGGCCGATTTATTTCCGACAGATCCTGCCACATCTCAGGCGGGAGGGGGCGCCCAGAAGTGTATCGCCCAGGCTGCAGGTCAGGCATCAGCATTACGTCATACTCCGGGTACACTGCCCGTGGGTGGGGCCCAGCCTATAGCAGCAACACCTGAGCCTTGGTCAGCTGCGGACGGCGATCCACAAAAGTTATTGGATAGATGGACTCGATTACACCCTCCAGTCTTCGGGGGTGAGCGGGGCAAGGATTCCCAGGATTTTGTTGATAGGTGCAGGGATAGGCTGCACAATATAAAGATATTAGAGTCCCATAGAGTGGACTTCACTACCTTCCAGCTATAGGGCAGAGCTTGCAGATTGTGGCAGTCCTATAATCTCAGCAGGCCAGCAAATTCTCCTCCTATCACCTGGAAGCAGTTCACTCAGATGTTTCTAGACATGTATATCCCACCCTCTGAGAGAGAAGAGCTGCGATATCAGTTTGAGCAGTTGTAGAAGGGACATATGTCAGTGACAAATTATGAGGCTAGATTCTCAGAGTTGTCTCGCCACACACTTATGATATTGCCTATTGATGCTAAGAGAGTGAGGAGATTTGTAGCCGGGCTGCACTCTGGTATTAGGGCCAACATGGCCCGAGAGGTGGAGATGGGGACTCCCTATCAGCTGGTGGTCGAGATAGCTCGTCGGATTGAGAGCTATCGATCGAGAGGCAGAGATCAAGGTCAACAGGACAAGAGAGCCAGATTCTCCAGGGATTTCAGAGGTGCCTCAGTTAGGGGCAGAGGTCAGTTTAGTAGAGGTCAGCCCAGCAGGACTCCATATTCAGCACCCCCACCACCTCCCCGAGGTGTTCCAGCAAGGGCTCATTTCAGCGCTATGCCATAGCGTTCCTACCACCCTCCAGCCATTCAGAGTTCACCCAGTGGTTATCCCAGTTATCTGAGATTCCCCAGTCCCTACTTCAGTGTTATGCCAGAGAGTACACATCGCTCTCCGGCCATTCAGGGTTTCTTTTCGGGGCAGCAGGCTATGATACCCGGAGGTTGTTATGAGTGTGGGGATCCAAGTCATATGAAGAGCATTGTCCCAGGTTTCGGGGCAAAGTGGTGCAGCAAGATTTTCAGCCTATGGGTCCAGCACCAGCCGTCAGGCCACCTAGAGGTGGGGGATAGGTCGGCATGGGTCATCTTAGAGGTGCAGGCCAGTCAGGGAGAGGTCAGCCAGCTCCTGTTCATTCTGGCGGGGCTCAGTCTTCCGGTGCTCCAGCTAGATTCTATGCTATCCCGGCCTGATCAGATGTTATTTGATCCATGATCCACTTATTCCTATGTTTCGGTCTTATTTGCTCATTTTCTAGATGTCCCTCGTGAGTCCTTGGGTTCTCCTATTTATGTGTCCACTCCCATGGGAGATTCTGTGGTTGTAGACCAGATTTGTCGGTCCGGTGTGATTTTGTTTTGCGGGTTCGAGACTCGAGCGGATCTCTTATTGCTCGACATGGTTGATTTTGAGATTATTTTAGGCATGGATTGGCTATCTCCTTATCATGCCGTGCTAGATTGCCATGCCAAGACATTTAATTTATTCATGCCAGAGTCACCTAGGCTAGAGTGGAGAGGTTCCTCAACTAGCGCAGCCAGTCGGGTTATTTCAATCCTGAAGGCTCGACACATGGTCGAGAAGGGTTGCCTGGTCTACCTCGCCTATGTGCGGGACACCACCGCCGAGTCTCCGATGCGGGACACAAACCACCTTCCGGGTATGCCTCCGGATTGTGATATTGATTTCTGCATTGATTTAGCTCCAGGCACCCAGCCTATATCAATTCCTCCATACCGTATGGCTCCGAAAGATTTGAAGGAGACTCTTGAGTAGTTGTTAGCTAAGGGTTTCATCAGACCGAGTGTATCGCCGTGGGGTACTCCAGTTCTATTCGTGAAGAAAAAGGATGGGTCCATGCAGATGTGTATTGATTACCGCCAGTTGAACAATGTTACCATTAAGAACAAGTATCCTTTGCTGCGCATCGATGATGTGTTTGAACAATTGCAGGGTGTTCGTGTGTTTTCTAAGATTGATTTGAGATCAGGGTATCATCAGTTGAGTATTCGGGCTTCAGATGTTCTGAAGACTGCTTTTCGTACGAGATATGGCTTTTATGAGTTACTGGTGATGTCCTTTGGCTTGACTAATGCCCCAGCAACATTCATGGACTTGATGAATAGGGTATTCAGGTCATATATTGATTCCTTTGTCATTGTCTTCATTGATGACATTTTGATTTACTCACGTAGCCTGCGGGAGCACGCGCAACATTTGAGAGTTGTGCTCCAGACTTTGCGAGAACAGAAGCTATATGCTAAGTTCTCCAAGTGTGAGTTCTAGTTGGATTCCGTGGCATTCTTGGGGCATGTGGTATCCAGAGAGGGTATCAAGGTTGATCTTTCAGCTACAGAGATCAGGAGCTTTTTGGTCCTAGCAGGCTAGTATCGCCGATTTGTGGAGTGGTTCTCTTCTATTGCAGCTCCATTGACTAGATTGACTCATAAGAATGCCCCGTTCCGATGGTCTGACGAGTGTGAGGTGAGCTTTCAGAAGCTCAAGACAGTATTGACCTCAGCACCAGTTCTAGTATTGACTCCCGATTTTGGGATGTATACAGTATATTGCGACGCTTCACGCGTTGGCTTGGGGTGTGTATTGATGCAGGAGGGGAGAGTTATTGTTTATGCTTCACGCTAGTTAAGGTTCATGAGAAGAATTATCTTGTGCACGAATTGGAGTTGGCGGCGATTGGTCATGCTCTTAAGATTTGGAGGCACTACTTGTATGGAGTGTCCTGTGAGGTTTATACAGACCACCTTAGCTTGCATCACTTGTTCAAGCAGAAGGATCTTAATTTGAGACAGCGCATATGGCTTGAGTTGTTGAAGGATTATGATATCACCATTCTTTATCATCCGGGAAAGGAAAATGTAGTAGCAGATGCTTTGAGCAGGAAGGTGGATAGTATGGGTAGCTTGGATTATATTGCAGTAGAGGAGAGACCTCTAGCCTTGGAGATTAGACCTTTCAGAGCCCCGTCGAGTTCTTGCACATGTGGTTGCTTAGTCTTCGTTATTGGGGGAGATTAAGTCTCGGCAGTATGATGATCCGTGTTTGTCTTAGCTATGAGAGACAGTGGTTCAGGGTAGGGCCAATGAGGTTATTATTAGCGAGGATGGTGTTTTGAGACTTCAGGGCCGCTTATGTGTTTCTAAGGTTGAAGGTCTGAGGGAGAGGATTCTAGAGGAGGCTCACAGTTCTCGGTATTCTGTTCATCCGGGTGCTACGAAGATGTATCGTGATTTGAAGCAGCATTACTGGTGGAGGCGAATGAAGAAGGACATTTTGGAGTATATGGATAGGTGTCTTAATTGCCAGCAGGTTAAGTATGCGCACCAGAGGCCAGGTGGCCTACTTCAGCAGATGCCCATTCCTAAGTGGAAATGGGAGCGCATCACTATAGACTTCGTGGTTGGGTTGCCTCGGACCTTGCGGAAGGTTGACGCGGTTTGGGTTATTGTGGACAGATTGACAAAATCGGTGCATACTGAAGAGAATACAAGCTTACTCTAAACATCCAAATCCCTTTCCTGCTCATCCGAGCTCGTGACATTCTAGCAAACATTTAACAAAAACCTTGATCCTCACTTTCAAATTCATACTGCTCACTGCACCTAACATGCCAATACGTGATAGTACACGAATTTCATCATCACTCCTAAACCACTAATAGGGTAAACCCTTCATCTTATAGAAACTTTTTACTTAACTCATTCTGAGAGAACCATAGCAACACACAAGTGAATTCTCATAACCCTAGAACATGCAAATACTCAAGTAGTGGTCTAAACCACCATAACCCTTCCGGGATCCGCATACAGCACGAGCCATAATACTTGAATACTCCTAAATAGAACCAATTACGGTGACCGTCAAGCCTTGCACGTACCGCCACAAATCACATGCATAATCTAACCACGCTGGAGGAACTAATCACTGTCACCCTCATGCCATTTCAACCATGGCTAACTGATCCGACTTCTTCTAACTTATCCTTAACTTGTCTTAGTAATAATAATAACTCCAGCCAACATATAACGAACTCAATCCGCACTCATCCTGAGTGGCCTTGTATCACGAGACCATGCTGCCTCAAATCACATGAACCATCTCACACCTTCCTTGTGTGAATATTCGCATCCTCAACCGGTACACCCATTTTTATAATTCCTCTATGGATCCGAAGTCATTTTCTCTCATTCCTCGAAATGCTACATTACAAGCCGAAGATATCATAGAACCTTCTGAGCCTCTTCTCATAGTCTGCTACAAAAGCTCAATTCTTAACCATACCGCGTGCTCGAAATTCTTAGGCACCACTTTTTAACCTTTGAACTCACTAGGACCATTATTGAGAGTCATCCACTCTGGCTTGGTCCCGAATATAATCAACTCCAAGTCTCCGCTGGAACATGAACACCCATCTTAATAAAGTACCCGACTGAATCACTTCCCTTGTAAATCACCTATGTACTAAGCATAAATCCTGAATCTTCCCAAAGGCCGAACATGAGTCAATAAGGTCAACTATAACACACCACCCGAATCTTCCCAAAGGCCTAACATGAGTCAATAAGGTCAACTATAACACACCTTTATCATTTCCTTTGCTCAAATTACAACTTATGTTCTTTTTCCTTAGCTACATTAACTCATAAATATGTCGATAACCCGAAACCTCACAAGTAGATAACCATGCAACCCAATCTTAGGCGGTGGGACTCTTCCACTTAGCTCGAAGATATTATTACACAACTCTGGAACCCACCAAGATGCTTTCTTCATTATTGACATGATCTTGCACAACCAACCCACCAAATTCCTCGAAATCTTTCTGTTAGCATTTCACGAGCACTCTGAATCTCTAGCAACATTCACATATTCGACCTCTTACTGGATAGTCAGTGGAATCCTTTATAGAAACTTCGCCAACCACGCGACTGCTGACCTGATCATAGGAGATAACCCACATGTGGAAATTAGATGCCGACATCTTTCAACGACGCTGCACTGGGTACTATCACTACGACATTAATAACCCATCCTGAGCCCGTTCTCATTCACCAACTGTACTAGTCCGCTCACTCCTTATGGACCTCAACTAAAGGTGCAACAATATCTTCCAATTCAAAGTTATGTTGTATCCTTCTTCACAGTGAGAAAATTCCTCATGTTGCATCCAATCTCCCGTCGTATAATAGCCAATAACTCAAAATAAGCCCGTAGACCCAATCACCATCCACTAAAATTCCCTATTCATTCCAAACTTTCCTTAAGGTGTGTTGTTATCCTACCACTGAAACCATATGCTACTTTGCCATTCTCCCACTTTGGTCAAACCCACTCTTTTAAGAAACCATTTGATTCCTGCTTCTCACGCTCGGCCTTCCAAAATTTTAACCACCGCCTGACACTTCCCAAATGTCCTTCCTCATCCTTTGCTGCTCAGTTGTTGCCTTGGATCAATATCTATATCTGTAGCACTTGAACTGATAGATCGATACTAACTTCAACCCCTTTCCGAAGATCCTCCTTCTCGAGCCCTCAGTATTTGAAATACCCATTCAATCCTTTACCAGTGCACCCCGCGATCTCTGACAACTTCTTCTCCCGTACTATCTCACAATATCCTTCCCCAAAGGCTAATTGTAGAAGTTCATAATACCGGCGAACTGAACACATTCAATCGGGGATGACGACATCACATCGTAGATGAAAACTCCACCACACTCGAAAACACCAAGTCTCGTTACTTTATCAATCGAAACTTGAATATTTATAGTCCGATTGCCTTTTCTCTACCGAAAATAAAATACCGAATCTCTGAATCGTACTCTGAGCAAACCTACTTTCATGTCATTCACTGCCCTGACACATAGGCAAGCATCCTACCATTACACCACACTGTGCGATAGCAACGCACAAATCGTCAAAACAATCAATGCCAAATCTCAAAACTTTAGGTAATAGTGAGATTGAGCTGAAACGATAGAACGGCCTTCCGCAAGGCGATGACAATAGCTCAATCAAATACGCAGAGAGAAACATTCTACACAACATCTGTAGTACCATTACAATTGCTCACTTCCCGATCTATAACCAACGCTTCACGTCGCGTAAGATTGAATGGAATGGAAATGAAGGCATAAGCCTCAAAGGGATCAAATCGCACGATGAGGAAATCAAGAATGGAAGTGCTCCTAACAGCCCTGTAGCCTCTCGAAGATAAGTACAGACGTCTCCGTATCGATCCGGAAGACTCTACTAGACTCGCTCATGACTCGTGAGACCTAAGGGAACCTAGTGCTCTGATACCATGTTGTCACGACCCAAAATCCACTAAGGGTCGTGATAGCGCCGGACACTTGTCAGGCAAGCCAACACCATATAACTAGTAAATTCTCGTTTTAATATTTTTGAAATCATTTCTTTTTAAATATTAGACAATAAAAAATAAACTTCACCGAATAAATAGTGATGTCCTTACAAAGTTTATCTACCGAAAAATTTCGAAAATCATCCCAGAACCCGGTGTTACAAGTGCATGAGAAATTTCTAGGAAATAAAGTACAATACATTAACCGTCCGGAATACAATTGGACAAAAAAGAAACACAATACTCTGAAAGAGACTTTACTGGCTGCGGGTCGTCTCGAGAGATGCATCTCACCTAGTCTCCATGTCAACCATGCCGCTGTGCCTAATGAGGCTACTAGATATATATGTGCCTGTGCAACAAAAATGCAGATCAATTGTAGTATGAGTACAAAAATAACGTGTACCCAGTAAGTATCCCGCTTAACCTCGAAGAGGTAGAGACGAGAGGTCGACTTCGATGCTTACTAGTGGTCAAAATATTGAAGTACCAAAATGTGCAAAAGTATGAATTTTATAAGGTAATTTCAAACTTGATAAACAGGAAGAAGGTAAACAATTGCTTTAATAATAAGAGATTTTCCAAAAGTTCATATTTCATCATTTAACAATTAATCTCAAGCCAAGGAAGAAATATCATTACTCATAAATTTGCAAGGCAACAATACAAGCATGCGCAAATCATGCCGAGGATGTACAACCCTATCCAACAAAATAATAAAATGTGCATTGCCGAATGGTCGAACGGCGAACCATAGATGCATCTATTAACTTGCAGGGGCGAAGGGCCCGCTCCCATGAGAGTAGTGGAAAGGATCACCCCGCTCGCCAAATATAATTGCGAAGCGGTTACATATAAATAAAGAGAGTTACCCCGCTCTCGAATAATACATGCGACACATGTACTCATAAATACACATATTCAAACAGTCAATTAAGACTTCATCATAAAAACAATTACGTAGGAAATTTACAAATTTCTCCTTTAAAGGTTAAGAAAATAATGTTTAATTTTTGAAATTCATTTTCCAAGTTCGATATGATTTAAACATTTTAAATTGACAATAAAGTTACAAGTACGTCAAGTAATCATGCTTTTGGATCCTAGACTACCCGTACTTAGGCATTATAGTATCTACGCACGAACTCTCGTCACCTCGTGCGTACATAATTAATTATTTCACCTATGAGGAGAATTCCCTCTTACAAGGTTAGAAAGGAGACTTACCTCGCTCCAAAGTTTCATAACCAACTTCCAATCCCTTCGGCTGACTCAAATCAATGCACAACGCTCAAAAACTAGCCAATAATTATGCAAACCATTAATTTATGCTCAAATACCCATTATAATCCAATTTATAACAATTCCTAACCCCCGATCGAAAAGTCGATAAAATCACCCTTGGGCCCACTGCCCGGATTCCGAAATTCTTCGAAGATAAACTTCACCCATAACCTCACGAACTCAAATATATAATTTACTCTCAATTTCATGACCAAAATCGTGGTCAAAATCCAAGAATACCAAATTCTAGGATTTCCTCAAAATCCCAAGTTTCTACTAATTTTCATGCTAAAACATATACATAATCGATGTATTTAAATCAAACTAAAATAAACCGCTTACCTCATGCTTGGTGGTGAAAATGGCACCTCAAAGTTGCTCCAAAATTGGTTCCCGTGGAAGAAATGGGGTTGAAATGAGCCAAACCCCCAATTTAAAGAACTTCACTACCTCCAGTATATACGCACCTGTGGTTACTTGACCACTTCTGTGGTTCCAAAGGTGCGACCCATATTCCGCTTCTGCAGTCCTCCTCCAGCCCCTCAACTTCCGCATCTGCGCCCTTCCTTCTGCAGGTGCGGTCCCGCTTCTGTGGCGGGATGACCGCATTTGCGGTCCGAGCTCTTCCTAGCCTAGATCGCACCTGCGAACTTCGTGGCTAATTCTGCAGCGCCACACCTGCGGCCAAAACCTCGCAGGTGCAGTTACACCTGAAGCCCAAGTGCTTCAGCCCTTCCGCCAAGTCCAAGTTCGATTCGTTTACCATCCGAAACACACCCGGGCCCCCCCGGGGGCCCGTCCAATCACACCAACCTGTGCCAAAACAAATTATGAACTAATTCGAGCCTTGAGATCACATCAAACAACGCTAAAATCATGAATCACACCCCAATCCGAACTTGATGAACTTTAGAACTTCAACTTCTTTATTCGATGCCGAAACCTATCAAATCACGTATGATTGACCTCAAATTTTGCACACAATTCATATTCAACATTACGGACCTACTCCAACCTCCGAAATTTGAATCCGAACCCTATGTCAAAAAGTCCACTTCCTGTCCAACTCCCAAAAAACCTTCGAATTTCTAACTTTAGCCAAATGACTCCAAAATGACCTATGGACCTCCAAATCACCATACAGAGATATTCCCAGACTTGGAATCCAAAATGGACATCGATAACATTGAAATTCACTTCAACCCAAATGTATGAAATTCTTACAAAAATGCTAACTTCCACAATAGGTGTCGAAACACTCCCGAGTCATCCAAAATCTGATCCGGACATACGCGCAAGTCCAAAATCATCATAGGAACCTTCCAGAACCTCCAAGTCCCGATTCTGAGGTCGTTTACTAAAAGTCCAATATTAGTCGATTTTTTCAACTTAAACACTTCCGAAATAAGAACTCTCTTTCCAAATCAACTTCGAAATTCTCGAAATTCAATTCCGACCAGGCGTACAAGTCATAATACCTTAAGTGAAGTTGCTCATGGCCTCAAACTGATGAACGACGTGCTAGAGCACAAAATGACTGGTCGGGTCGTTACAATTAAGACATATGAGAATCAAGACTATCAATAACTAGAACTCGCCTCTATTGTTGGTCAAGGCGAAATCCTAGAAAAATGCTGATTTGAAAAAAGAATTAGGCTATCTTTGAACCGATTGGGCTTTCTGTTATAACCCACCATATGAAAAATATCCTTAATGACCAAACTTTGAGATTTAATATAAACTTATTTTTCATTCAAACCTCATAATCCAAAGCCAAAAGAAAGAAAACAAAATGCTTCATAAAAACTCCATTTTGTACGAAAAAAGAGGAAAATGAGAAGAATATGTGCAATAGAAATAGGTTGTACCAAGTTAAACCCTTGTATTAGTCTCTTACTCTTGTATAAATTCATTCAGTCTACAGAATCAAGTCAGAAAAAAGTTAAGTCACTCTAAAAATATTCCTATATCCTACCAGCCCTTAGCCTAACATAACAAGACAATAAAAGTCCTAAAAGATTCTAAAGTCAGCATTGATCTACATTAGTGGAGATTGAAAATAAAGGTAAGCCTATGATTTATTGAAAATAAATAATTTTAATATTCTTAGTTTTGTAAAAGTGAAAAGTTCTGACAATGATGTTTGCAGAGTAAAAATGGAGGTATAAACACAAGTTCCTAAATGTTCAAAAGAATTTGAAATATCAGGTTATATCCTTAATTTTTTTGAAACGTTTGTGTGTGAAAAGAAAAAATATATATTTACCTCGATCTTCTAAATTATTTCCTCGAGGACGAGTAAAATTTTAAGTGTGGAAGAATTTGATAAGTATATTTTACCTGATCTTAACCATATAATTTTTCTTAGTAAAAGTATAATATTATCATGTTTCTTTCATATTTTTAACTAGATTTTGCAGGAATGATTTTAGAAGAATTTCCGTAAAAAGCAAGAAAAACTTCAAGAAAAATACTACAAAGAAGTAAAAGAGCAAGTTATGATGAAAAAAATAATTTGGCAAAGGAAAAGGAACACATAATGACGTTGGACTATGATAATGAACCAAATCCACACTTACCATGAAGACATCTCAACTTGCCGGGACAAATTGAAGAGTTACATGACAAATCCATATTTACATGACAAAATCTCAACTTGCAAATAAGTAATCAGATTTGCCATGACAAATCCAACTTACCAGCACCAAATCGAGAAGATCGTCATAATTTTCTCTCTTATATAAGAAGGGATTACAAATCAAAAAGGGCATCGAAGTGGAGAGAAAGCCTAGAGCTAGAAGTTTGAATCTAAATTCTTAATAAGCTTCTCTATTTTATTTCTTTCACTAGTAACGAGTTATCTTTTCTTTTAAATCACAATAGTAGTTTAGTTGTTGATCCAAAATAAATTTCATTGTAAGAAATTACTCTAGTTTCTGCTTTTAATTAAATAGGGAAAATTATTCTTGTTGAATATTTCTTTCTATTTCTTATTTAACAGACAAGAATATTTCCACTGTTAGTACTAACTCCAGTATGGAGTAATTTTTCTTGTGTTGGGAGAAAGACGAATCTTAATATTTCTATATAATAGTAGATATTATTCCTCAAATTCACATGCTTGAGCTAAAACTTTTTATTCAACTTTTATCTGCTTATACAGTTAGACATTATTGATTTATTAACATCTATCTATCTTGTACTACATATTAACTATTTATTAATTCTGGAATCGAGAGAAGCGGAAGAAATAATATAGTTAATTATAGTATTGATAGATGTTAATATTTATTCAGTAACATCTATCTCTTTTATGTTATAATTTATTTTACACTTACTTATAATCGAGAGAGGCGAATAGTGTAATAATCAGTTATAATTAGCAGGGTAACTGAAAGGGACTTACTAACAACAACATGTTTTAAGTTCAATCATTTATTTCTGGTTCTTTAGTATTTCTATTTTGAAGATTAATTTGTATAACCAAGAGGAGTGAAATCAATTATTCAACTTGAGTAATAATATATATATTTGTAATCGTGAGAGAAATTTATAATTT
Organism: Nicotiana rustica; assembly: GCA_005239535.1. Classification (NCBI taxonomy): domain Eukaryota; kingdom Viridiplantae; phylum Streptophyta; class Magnoliopsida; order Solanales; family Solanaceae; genus Nicotiana; species Nicotiana rustica. Next base: position 143,213 of record ML538126.1, read on the forward strand.
TTTGAGAAATAGGAATTGAAGAATAATTATTCTACTATATAATAGAAATATTAAGTGAAGTCAAGATTGTAACGACCCGACCGGCCGTTTTGCGTTATCGGACTCCGTTTCCTTAAAGGAAACTTCCCATAGCGGATTATTGTGATTTATGACTTGCGGGAGCGGGTGGTCCGGATTCGGAAGTGTTTAGAGTGCTATAGGAACACTTGGTTCCTTAAGATTGGACTTTAAGGCCATGTTTGACTTCGGTCAAAATTTTGGGTAAACGACCTGAAAATCGAGTTTCAACGATTCTGGTAGCTTCGTATGATGATTTCAGACCTGGGCGTATGTTCAGAATGGGTTTCTGATGACCCGGAAGCGTTGCGGCGCCCAATAATGAAATAAAAAGTTCCTTAAGTTCCTATTGTGGTTTCGGACGTGTTTTGTGTTATTGAGTTCCGAATGGAATTCTGAGACCGGGAATAGTTCCGTTATGTCATTTATGACTTGCCTACAAAATTTGGTGTACTTCCGAGTAGTATAGGTCGGTTCGGCGCATTGTTAGCGAAGTCAAGAAAACTTAAAGTTCCTAAGTTTGGTTCTAGGGGTTTTGAGGTGTGATTTTGAGTTTTAGCGTTGTTTTGGGTGTTCCGAAGGCTCGAGCGAGTCCTTTTTATGATTTGGGACTTGTTGGTATATTTGGACGGGGGCTCGGGTGGGCCTAGGTGCCTCCCGGACACCACAGGAGGCCAAGAAAAAAACCCAGCTGAAATAGCTGCTAGTGCACCTGTTCTGGTGTTGACCGCAGTTGTAGTTGCCCAGTCGCGGGTACAGGACCGCTCTTGAGGTCCCAGCCTCGCAGGTGCGACCCTCAGCGGGCAGGCCATTTCTCGTAGGTGCGGACAAAGTTCCGTATGTGCGATCTCCACTCTGCAGGTGCGGGCCTAGGCTTTCCCATCCATTTCCGCAGGTGCGAGCCTTTGCTCGCAGGTGTGAGACCGCAGGTGCGGAAACACTGTCAGGCAATGTGTTTCTTAAATACGGGATTCTTCATTATTTTCTTCACTCTTTCCTTCATTAAACACTTTGAGAGCTTGGGAAAAGGACTCCACGACCCAACCCCTAAAAGGTAAGTAAATTTCATCTCAAGACCTTTTAATGCATGAATACCTAGTGGAATTTAATCACCTAATTAGTGAAAAATTAAGAATTGGGTAGCAACCTAGGGCTTTCGATAATTTGAGAATTTACCCATGAATTAGCTATGAAATCAAGTAAAAACCATATATTAATGATCCTTAGGCTATGAGTGAGTGTTTCCTTCGAAAATATTCGGAGTCCGAGCATGCAGGCCTAGGGTTGTATTTTAGGATTTCTTCAAGAATGGCAAATTTGGCTTAGTAGTAGGATGATTTCCATACTTTGAGCATAAATTGATGAATTTGTATAACATTTGGCTAGTTTCGTGTCTTCGGGTGTAGAGTTCAGAGTTTCGGGCGCGTTCTTGGTTCGGGGAGTAGATTCGTCGCGAGGTGTGTATCCTTTCTAACCTTGTAAGAGGGAATTTTCCCCATAGGTGATTATAAATAATTGCATGTACTTATTTCCGGGGGCTACACATGCACGAAGTGACGAGAGTCCGTGCGTAGCTACTACTATGTTATGTTGGGTAGTTCTAGGACTCACGAGCATGCTTATATGTGCCTTACATATATTTCAAACTTATTTCGAGTTGCTTATTATCCTTGATTTGGCATGAGAATATTAGGAAGTCGTGTTCCATGATAGATTTTTTAAGTTCTTGCCTTAAAGAATAATCTTTGTTAATTCCTTAAAAATTGATAATTTTTTGTATGTATGCGGCATCGCGTCAGATGTATGACTCATGAGCGGAATATCCCTACTATTATGTCAACCGCGTCGCACGTTCGATTCACAAGTGGGGTAATAGATGCATCTATGGTCCGAGCCGTTCGACCCTCGGCAGTGCACATTTATTTTCGTGACGTTTCGGCCGTACGCTTCCGCGCTATTATGTGTTGTATGATTTACTGGGAATTTGTTGAAATTCTATAAACTGGTTCATGTTAATAAGGGAATTTAGTAAATTATGTGCTAGTGAAATTTGACATGCACAGGTAAATACAACTATACTTGATAATTTATATCTTTGTGATTTCTAGGACTGTTATACCTGCCTAGTTCCTATTAAATCATGTTATTTAGAAATGTTAAACCTAGTAAGTATCACGTCTACCTCTTGTCACTACCTCTTCGAGGTTAAGCGAGATACTCACTGGGTAGATATTTGTTTATGTACTCATGCTGAACTTCTATACTTAATTGTATAGGTTCTGAGGTTGTGCATCTGGTTATCAGACCGAAGCTCGATTCTGATCTTAGTTGAACCCGACTTCACGGTGAGCTGCTTCTCCTGACGATCCTCAGCAGCACCATGGAGTTTTCTTTTTGTTATTTTCCATCTATTTCCTTCACACAGTGGGATTGTATATTATGTTTTGTATATATTGTTAGTATGCCCGTAGGACTTGTGACACTAGTTACTGGCACACACATAGTAGACTCTATATTTTGAGGCTGTATATATTGGTTCATGATCCTTGTTGTTGTATTTATTTATGTTTGTTAATTTATCCGTTTTTACTTAAATGATCTAAGCTTAAAAATTTGGTAAGTGTGGGGTTGATAAGTCAAATGAGGATAATCTCACTAGTAAACAATTGTTGGCTTGCCTGACTCTGGTGTTGGGCGTCATCACAACCTGTTTTGGGATTTTAGGTCGTGACAACATGGTATCAGAGCACTAGGTTCACATAGGTCTCACAAGTAACGGGCTAACCTAGTAGAGTCTTGCGGATCGGTATGGAGACATCTGTACTTATCTTCGGGAGGCTATAGGGTGTCAGAAAACCTCTCCTTATTTTTATTCTATCGTGTAGTCAATGGTTTACTAAATTTCATTCTTCTATTCTCTCACAGATGGTGAGGACGTGTGCATCCGATGGTCCAGACCCAGGAGGGGCCACTACTCCCGTTGTTCGAGGCTGTGGCAGAAGTCGGGAGAGGGTACCAGCCCGAGGTAGGGGACGAGGGCGTCCCCGAGCTATTCCAGTCATACCACCACTAGAGGACCCTACTATAGAGGAGCAGGGTGAGGTGCCCTCAGTAGGTCCTGCTCCAGTAGACTTTATGACGACGCCAGGATTCCAGGAGATCATGGGCCGTATGATGCGGTTCATGGACACCATGTCCCAGGCCGATTTATTTCCGGCAGATCTAGCCACATCTCAGGCGGGAGGAAGGGCCCAGAATCCTACCGCCCAAGCTGCAGGTCAGGTAGTAGCATTACATCATACCCCGGGTACACTGCCCGTGGGTGGAGCCCAGCCAGTAGTAGCAGCACCTAAGCTCAGACCAACTGCGGACCGCGATCCGCAGAAGTTACTGGATAGATGGACCCGATTTCACCCTCCTATATTCGGGGGTGCGAAGGGCGAGGATGCCCAGGTCTTTATTGATAGGTGCAGGGACAAACTGCATAACATGTACTGGAGTCCCATGGTATGGACTTCACTACTTTTCAACTTGAGGCAGGGCCCGCAGATGGTGGCAGTCCTATATCCTGGGTAGACCGGCAGGTTCCCTTTCCATCACTTAGGAGCAGTTCACTCACCTGTTCTTAGACAAGTATATTCCACCCTCCGAGAGGGAAAAGCTGCGATACCAGTTTGAGCAGCTAGAGTAGGGACAGATGTCAGTGACAGACTACGAGGCCAGGTTTTATGTGTTGTCTCGTCATGCCCTTATGATATTGCCTACTGATGCTGAGAGAGTGAGGACATTTGTAGCAGGGATGCACTCCGGTATTAGGGCTAACATGGCCCGAGAGGTGGAGATGTGGACTCCCTATTAGCTGGTGGTCGAGATAGCTCGCCGGATTGAGGGTTATCGTTCGAGAGGCAGAGAGCAGGGTCAGCAGGATAAGAGGGCCATATTTTCAGGGGATTTCAGAGATGCCCCAGCTAGGGGTAGAGGTTAGTTCGATAGAGGCCAGCCTAGAAGGCCTCCATATTCAGCTCGTCCACCACCTCCCCGTGGTGCTCCAGTGAGACCTTATTTCAGTGCCATGCCAGAGAGTTCCTACTGCCCACCAGCCATTCAGGGTTCCTCAGGTGGGTATTCCGATCATCAGGGGTCTTCTATTCCTTACTTCAGTGCCATGCCGTAGAGTTCTCACCATCCCCTGACTGTCCAGGTTCCTTCTTCAGGGCAGCAGGCCATGCCTCCAGCTAGATGTTATGAGTGTGGGGATCCAGGCCATATGAGGAGGACTTGTCCCAGGCTTCGGGGAAAGGCCGTTCAGCAGAGCTATCAGCCTACACTTTCAGCACCGACGGTTCGTCCACCCAGAGGTGGACTGCAGACTGGTAGAGGTCCTCCCAGAGGTGGAGGCCAGGCAGGGGGAGCTCTACCGGCCCCTATTCATTCCAGCGAAAGTCAGTCTTCCGGTGCTCCAGCTAGATTCTATGCTATCCCGGCTAGATCAGATCCAGTGGCCTCAGATGCCGTGATCAGAGGTATTATTATAGTATGTGGTAGAGAGGCATCTGTGTTATTTGATCCAGGATCCACTTATTCCTATGTGTTGGTCTTATTTTCTCATTTTCTGGATGTCCCTCGTGAGTCCTTGGGTTCTCCTATTTGTGTCCACTCCCCTAGGCGATTCTGTGGTTGTAGACCAGATTTGTCGGTCCTATGTGATTTTGTTTTGCGGGTTCGAGACTCGAGCGGATCTCTTATTGCTCGATATGGTTGATTTCGAGATTATTTTAGGCATGGATTGCCTATCTCCTTATCATGCCGTGCTGGATTTCCATGCCAAGACAGTTACTTTAGTCATGCTAGAGTCGCCTAGGCTAGAGTGGAGAGGTTCCTCAGTTAGTGCAGCCAGCCGAGTTATTTCATTCCTGAAGGCTCGACACATGGTCGAGAAAGGGTTGGCTGGCCTACCTCGCCTATGTGTGGGATACCACCACCCAGTCTCTGGCGATTGATTCAGTGCTAGTTGTTCGAGAGTTTGCTGATGTATTTCCTTCGGATCTTACGGGCATGCCTCCGGATCGTGATATTGATTTCTGCATTGATTTAGCTCCAGGAACCCAGCCTATATCTATTCCTCCTTACAGTATGGCTCCGAAAGAGTTGAAGGAGTTGAAGGAGCAACTTGAGGAGTTGTTAGCTAAGGGGTTCATCAGACCGAGTGTATCGCCGTGGGGTGCTCCAATTCTATTCGTGAAGAAAAAGGATGGGTCCATGCGAATTTGTATTGATTACCGCTAGTTGAAAAAGGTTACCACTGAGAACAGGTATCCTTTAACGTGTATCGATGATTTGTTTGACCAGTTACAGGGTGCTCGTGTGTTTTATAAGATTGATTTGAGATCGGGGTATCATCAGTTGAGGATTTGGGCTTCAGATGTTCCGAAGACTGCTTTTCGTACGATATATGGCCATTATGAGTTCCTGGTGATGTCCTTTGGCTTTACTAATGCCCCAGCAGCATTCATGGACTTGATAAATAGGGTGTTCAGGCCATGTATTGATTCCTTTGTCATTGTCTTCATTGATGACATTTTGATTTACTCACGTAGCCTGGGGAAGCACGAGCAACATTTGAGAGTTGTGCTCCAAACTTTGCGAGAACAGAAGTTATATGCTAAGTTTTCCAAGTGTGAGTTCTGGCTGGATTCCGTGGCATTCTTGGGGCATGTGGTATCCGGAGAGAGTATCAAGGTTGATCCTCAGAAGGTTGAGGCGGTTCACAGTTGGTCGCGTCCTACTTCAGATACAGAGATCAGGAGCTTTTTGGGCCTAGCAGGCTATTATCGCCGATTTGTGGAAGGGGGTCTCTGCTATTAAAGCTCCATGTACTAGATTGACTCATAAGAATGCCCTGTTCCGATGGTCTGATGAGTGTGAGGTGAGCTTCTAGAAGCTCAAGACAACATTGACCTCAACACCAGTTCTAGTATTGCCTTCCGATTCTGGGATGTATACAGTATATTGCGATGCTTTGCGCATTGGCTTGGGGTGTGTATTGATACAGGAGGGGAGAGTTATTACTTATGCTTCGCGCCAGCTGAAGGTTCATGAGACGAATTACCCTGTGCATGACTTGGAGTTGGCGGTGATTGTTCATGCTCTTAAGATTTGGAGGCACTACTTGTATGGAGTGTCTTGTGAGGTTTATACAGACCACCGTAGCTTGCATCACTTGTTCAAGCAGAAGGATCTTAATTTGAGGCAGCGCAGATGGCTTGAGTTGTTGAAGGATTATGATATCACCATTTTTTATCACCCGAGCAAGGCAAATATGGTAGCAGATTCTTTGAGCAGGAAGGCGGAGAGTATGGGTAGATTAACTTATATTGCAGTAGAGAAGAGACCTCTAGCCTTGGATATTCAGTCCTTGGCCAATCTCCTGGTGAGATTAGACCTTTCAGAGCCCCGTTGACTTCTTTCACACATGGTTGCTTAGTCTTCGTTATTGGGAGAGATTAAGGCTCGGCAGTATGATGATCTGTGTTTGGCTGAGCTACGAGAGGCAGTGGTTCAGGGTAGGGCCAAGGAGGTTATTATTGGCGAGGATAGTGTTCTGAGACTTTATGGCCGCTTATGTGTTCCTAAGGTTGATGGCCTGACAGAGAGGATTCTAGAGGAGGCGCACAGTTCTCGGTATTCTGTTCATCCTGGTGCTATGAAGATGTATCGTGATTTGAAGCAGCATTACTGGTGAAGGCGAATGAAGAAGGACATTGTGGAGTATGCGTCTAGGTGTCTCAATTGTCAGCAGGTTAAGTATGAGCTCCAGAGGCTAGGAGGCCTACTTCAGCAGATGCCTATTATTGAGTAAAAATGGGAGAACATCACTATGGACTTCGTGGTTGGGTTTCCTCGGACCCTGCGAAAGGTTGACGCGGTTTGGGTCATTGTGGATAGATTGACCAAATCGGCGCATTTCATTCCAATAACTACTACTTAAACTTCTGAGAGGTTGGCTCAAATTTACATTCGGGAGATAGTCCGGTTGCATGGTGTCCCGGTGTCCATTATATCAGATCGAGGTCCTAAGTTCACCTCGCACTTCTGGAGAGCATTGCATAGTGAGATGGATACCCAGATAGATCTCAGCACAACATTTCACCCTCAGACTCATGGTCAGTCAGAGCGTACAATTAAGACATTGGAGGACATGCTCAGGGCATGTGTGATTGACATCGGAGGTCAGTGGGACCAGTTCTTGCCTTTGGCCAAGTTTTCTTACAATAATAGTTATCAGTACAACATTGAGATTGCACCTTTTCAGGCTTTGTAATTTCGGCGATGTCGTTCTCCTATCATGTGGTTTGAGCCTGGCGAGGCTAAGTTATATGGCACTGACCTGGTGAGGGATCCTTTGGAGAAAGTGAAGTTGATTCAGGAGAGGCTCCGCACAACACAGTCCAGACAGAAGAGTTACGTGGATCAGAGAGCGCGTGATGTGTCATTTATGGAGCAAGATAGGATCATCTTGAAAGTCTCGCCTATGAAGGGTATTATGAGGTTTGGGAAGAAGAGCAAGCGAATCCGGAGGTTTATAGGTCCATTCGAGGTGTTGGGGCGAGTTGGGGAGGTTGCTTATGAGCTGGCCTTACCTCCCAGTTTATCAGGAGTTCATCCAGTTTTTCATGTATCCATGCTTCGGAGGTACCACACCGACTTCTCTCACGTGGTTGATTTCAACACTATTCATTTGGATGAGAGGTTGGGCTAGAGGAGGAGCCAGTTGCTATTATTGATAGACAGGATCTCCAGTTGAGATCCAAGAGAGTTTCTACCGTAAAGATCCAGTGGAAGGGCCAACCAGTTGAGGAGGCGACCTAGGAGTTTGAGGAGGACATGCGGGGTAGATATCCACACTTATTCAGCACTTCAGGTATGATTCTAGACCCGTTAGAGGATGAACTTTTGTTTAAGAGGTGGATAATGTAACGACCCGACTAGTCGTTTTGCGTTATCGGACCCCGTTCCCCTAAATGAAACTTCCCATAGCGGCTTATTGTGATTTATGACTTGCGGAGGCGGGTAGTCCAGGATTCGGAAGTGTTTAGAGTGTTATAGGAACACTTGGTTCCTTAAGGTTAGTCTTTAAGGACAAGTTTGACTTCGGTCAACATTTTGGGTAAACGACCTCGAAATTGAGTTTTGACAATTGCGGTATCTTCGTATGATGATTTCGGACCTGGGCGTATGTTCGGAATGGTCTTCTGATGACCCGGGAGCGTTGCGACGCCCACTATTTAAATAAGAAGTTCCTTAAGTTCCTATTGTGATTTGGGATGTGTTTTTGTGTTATCGAGGTCCGAACGGAATTTCGAGACCAGGAATAGTTCCGTTATGTCATTTATGACTTTCCTGCCAAATTTGGTGTCATTTGGAGTAGTATAGGTCGATTCGGCGCATTGTTAGCGAAATCATGAAATCTTAGAGTTCCTAAGTTTTGTTCTAGGGGTTTTGAGGTGTGATTTTTAGATTTAGAGTTGTTTTGGGTGTTTCGAAGGCTCGAGCGAGTCCGTGTTATGATTTGGGACTTGTTGGTATATTTGGACGGGGGTTCGGGTGGGTCCAGGTGCCTCTCAGACACCACACGAGGCCAAAAAAAACCAGTTGAAATAGTTGCTGGTGCACCTGTTCTGGTGTTGACCGCATGTGCGATTACCCAGTCGCAGGTGCCGGACCGCTCCTGCGGTCCCAACCTTGCAGGTGCGACCCCCAGTGGGCAGGCCATTTCTCGCAGGTGCGGAAAAAGTTCCGCAGGAGCGGAGCCGCAGGCGCGGTCTCCACTCCGCAGGTGCGGGCCCAGAATTTCTCGTCCATTTCCGCAGGTGCGAGCCTTTGCTCGCAGGTGCGAGACTCCAGGTGTGGTCCTCGAGCCGTAGGTGCGGAAACACTGTCAGGTAGTGTGTTTCTTAAATACAGGATTCTTCATTGTTTTCTTCACTCTTTCCTCCATTAAACACTTTGAGAGATTGGGAAAAGGAGTCCACGACCCAACCCATAAAAGGTAAGAAAATTTCATCTCAAGACATGTTAATGCATGAATTCCTAGTGGAATTTAATCACCTAATTAGTGAAAAATCAAGAATTGGGCAGTAACCTAGGGCTTTCGATAATTTGAGAATTTACCCGTGAATTAGCTCTTAAATCAAGTAAAAATCATATATTAATGATCCTTAGGCTATGGGTGAGTGTTTCCTTCGAAAATTTTCGGTGTCCGAGCATGCGGGCCTGGGGTTGGGTTTTAGGATTTCTTCAATAATGGCGACTTTGACTTAGTAGTAGGAGGATTTCCATACTTTGAGCATAAATTGATGAATTTGTATATCATTTGGCTAGTTTCGATTCCTCGGGTGTAGAGTTCAGAGTTTCGGGCGCGTCCTTGGTCCGGGGAGTAGATTCGTCACGAGGTGAGTCTCCTTTCTAACCTTGTAAGAGAGAATTGTCCCCATAAGTGATTATAAGTAATTGCATGTCCTTATTTGCGGGGGCTACGCACGCGCGAAGTGACGAGAGTCCGTGCGTAGCTACTACTATGTTATGTTTGGTAGTTCTAGGACTCACGAGCATGCTTATATGTGCCTTACATATATTCCAAACGTATTTCAAGTTGCTTATTATCCTTGATTTGGCATGAGAATATTAGGAAGTTGTGTTCCATGATAGATTGTTTAAGTTCTTGCCTTAAAGAATAATCTCTGTTAATTCCTTAAAAATTGATAATTTTATGTGTGTATGCGGCACCGCGTCACATGTATGATTCGTGAGCGGAATAGCCCAACTATTATGTCAACTGCGGCGCACGTTCGATTCGCAAGAGGGGTAATAGATGCATATATGGTTCGAGTCGTTCGACCCTCGACAGTGCACGTTTATTTTTGCTACGTTTCGGCCGTACGCTTTCGTCCTATTATGTGCTGTATGATTTACTGGGAATTTGTTGAAATTGTATAAACTGGTTCATGTTAATAAGGGAATTTAGTATATTATGTGCTAGTGAAATTTGACATGCACAGGTAAATGCAACTATACTTGATAATTTATACCTTTATGATTTCTACGAGTGTTATGCCCCCCTAGTTCCTATTAAATCATGTTATTTATAAATGTTGAACCTAGTAAGTATCACGTCTACCTCTCGTCGCTACCTCTTCAAGGTTAGGCGGGATACTCATTGGGTACATATTTGTTTATGTACTCATGCTGCACTTCTGTACTTACTTGTACAGGTTCCGAGGCTGGTGCATCTGGTTATCAGACCGGAGCTCGATTCTAATCTTAGTTGGACCCGACTTCACGGTGAGCTGCTTCTCCTGACGATCCTCAGCAGCACCATAGAGTTTTATTTTGCTTATATGTCGTCTATTTCCTTTAGACAGTGGGATTGTATATTGTGTTTTGTATATTCTGTTAGTATGCCCGTATGACTTGTGACACTAGTTCCTGGCACACACATAGTAGACTCTATATTTTGGGACTGTATATATTGGTTCATGATCCTTGTGGCTGTATTTAATTAAGTTAGTTAATTTATCCGCTTTTACTTAAATGATCTAAGCTTATAAATTTGGTATGTGTGGGGTTGATAAGTCAAATCAGGATAATCTACTAGTAAACAACTGTTGGCTTGCCTGAGTCCGGTGTTGGGCGTCGTCACGAACTGTTTTGGGATTTTGGGTCGTGACAAAGATTGTAACGACCGGATCGGTTATTTTACTTTTTAGAATATTTTTCTCCTAAATAAGACTTCCCGTATGTACCTTTACTATTTTATGACTTGCATGGATGGTTAGTTCGGGATTTGGAAGGGCTCGAGTTGAAATTGGAACACTTGGTTCCTTAAGGTTGGCTAAAAAGGCTAAGTTTGACTTCGGTCAGCATTTTGAGTAACGGGTATCAGAATCGAGATTTGATGGTTCTAATAGGTTCATGTGGTGATTTCAAACTTTGATGTATGTTCGGAAGGTTTTGGATGACCCGGGAGCGATTCGGCGCCTAATAGTGAAAGTTGGCTCTTTCAAGGTTTTGAAGATCTCTAAATTTGGTTTGGAGTAGGTTTTGATGATAACGGGGTCCAAATGGAATTTAGAAAGTGGGAATAGTTCTGTATGGTGACTAAAGACTTGCACGCAAAATTTGGTGTCATTCCGAGTAGTTTAAGTATGATTCGGCGCGTTCGGAGCGATTTGGAAACTTGAAGTTCATAGTTTGATTCAATTTGATTTTGGCGTGTGATTTTTTGTTTTGTTGTTGTTTTACGCGTTTCGGGAGTTTGAGAAGGTACATATTATGTTTATAGACTAGTTCGTGAAGTTAGATGGGGTCCCGAGGGGCTCGGGTGAGTTTCAGACTGCCCGGAGCTAAGTTTAGGAAACCAGATTTTGCATCACTGGTTTCCTTCTTCAAGAACGCGGGAGGGCCATCGCATTCGTGAAGAAGGATTTGAGGGTAGTGGGAAATTTCCCTTCACGTTCGCGGTCAAGCTAAAGAATTCGTTAAGCCTTATGAGCCTAGACCTACGCGTTCGCGAAGCCCCTTTCCCCCTCGCGTTCGCGTGGAGAAAATCCCCCTAGCTATTGAGGGTAAGTAATTTCTACCTAATGTGAGTTTAATACATAAATTATGGGTAGATTTTAACATGTAAATTTGTGGAATTTATGGGTTAGATGAAAAACCTAAGTTTTTGATAAAAATGAGATTTAACCACGAAGTTGATTATGGAATTTAGTAAAAATCTGATATTTTAATTCATGAGGTTATGAGTAACAAATTTCTTTAAAAATTTTCGGAATCCGGGCACGTGGGCTCGGGGGATGAATTTTAGGGATTATTCAAATAGGCTTGGGAAATCACTTTAATACTTAGGATATGAACTTTTGAATATGTATTGATCATTTTATATAATATTTGGCTAGTTTCGAGTCGTTTGGCACCGAATTGAGGGTTTGAGCACAATCTTTGACCGGGAAGTAGGCTTTAAGATGAGGTAAGTGTCTTTTCTAAACTTGTAAGAGAGAATTAACCCCATAGGTGAATTAACTAATATATGTTCCTATTTGTGAGGGCTACGTATGCACGAGGTAATGGGAGTCCGTATGTAGCTACTAATTATGCTATCCGGGTAGTCTATGACCCATATTATGCTATACTTGCAACGTTTGTAACCTGTTTGTAAACTTAATTAATTAAGTCATATTGAAATTTGATAAAGGAATTTCAAAAGGTTAAATTTCACTTACTTGAAGTTGTGAATGGGACACTTGACTATTATTGAGAATTTGTGTTTTCTTTAAAGTATTTTCTTATATGGAGCGGGACGAATGCCTCTATAGTAGATAGATGCATCTATGGTTCGTTCTGTTCGACCCTGTACAATGCACAATTTAAATATTTTATGTTGGATGGGGCCATACGACCTCCGCATAGTTTGCGCATGATAAATCTTTGGAATCATTTGTAATTGATATTGCTTCATTGGCTTGAGATATAAATTGTTAAATGATGAAAATAAATTCGGGACTTAATATTTGTGAAAGTATTATTTACTATTTCCTGATATTGAGTTTTCAGTATTATTCATGTAATCCATGCTTAATTATAATTTTGACATATTATTGTTAGCCCATAATAAGTGTCAAAGTCGACCTCTCATCTCTATCTCTTCGAGGTTAGACTGAATACTTACTGGGTACATGTTGTTTATGTACTCACGCTACACTTCTGCACTTAATGTGCAGGATCTGAGGCAAGTGCATCTAAGTATCATTCCAACGTGCAAGCTTGAACCCCTGTTATGAGACTACACAGTGAGCTGCCTTCCGAGCTGTTCTGCAGCAGTCGGAGTCTTCCTTTTGTTATTGTTCTGTCTATTTCATTTCAGACAACAGTGTAGTAATATTTTGTATGTTCTACGAGAAGCCCATACTCTTGTGACACCAGGTTTTGACACACACTAGTAGGCTTGTGGTCTTGGTTTATTTTATGGTTATGATTTCACTCAGTTACTTTCGCTTTATTTATTTTAAATCAGTATCTTTTTCTTAACATTTTAAAATAAGGAAATTTTTAATTACTTGGAAATTTATTAGAAAGAGAAATCACGTGGTTAGTTCATTGTTGGCTTGCCTAGCGGTGATGTTGGGCGCCCCCACGACCTATTATAGAATTTGGGTCGTGACAACATGGTATCAGAGCACTAGGTTCACGTAGGTCTCACAAGTTATGGGCAGGCCTAATAGAGTCTTGCGAATCGGTGCAAAGACGTCCATACTTATCTTCGAGAGGCTATGGGGTGTTAGGAAACTAGTCTTTCTTCATATTTTATCGTGTAATTGATGGTGTACTAAATTTATTTCTCTTATTCTCTCACAGATGGTGAGAACGCGCACGGCGTATGTTCTAGACCCGGGAGAAGTTGCTCCCCCTATTGCTAGAGGCTGAGGCTGAGGCCTGGGGAGGGCACCGACCCGAGGTAGGGGATGAGTACCTCTCAAAGTTACCCCAGCCATACCACCAGCGGATCCAGTAGAAGATCCCATTATTTAGGAGTAGGGCGAGGTGCCTGCAGTAGAGACAACCCCGGTAGATTTCATGTCAGCACCGAGCTTTCAGGAGGTTATGGGCCGTATGATGCGGTTCATGCATACTATGACCTAGGCTAGTTTATTTCCAGCAGACCCATCCACATCTCAGGCAGGAAGGGGAGCACATACGCCTACTGCTCAGGCTCCGCAACATGCAGCTGCCGTATATCGGACCCTGGGTGCACTACCCGTGGGTGGAGCCTAGCCAGTTGCGGTAGCTACACTTGTGCCTAAACCTGCTGCGGTCGGCGAGCTGCAAAAGTTATTGGATAGATGGACCAGGCTTCACCCTCCTATTTTCGAAAGTGAGCAACATGAGGACCCTCAGAACTTCATTGATAGGTGCAGTGATAGACTGCACAACATGAGTATATTAGAGTCCCATGGGGTGGATTTCACTACTTTCCAGCTGGAGGGCAGGGCCCATAGATGGTGGCAGTATCTTCTCGGTAGACCAACTGGTTCTCCTCCCATGACTTGGGACCAGTTTACAAAACTATTCTTGGACAAGTATATTCCACCCTCTCAGAGGGAAGATTTGTGGTCTCAGTTTGAGTAACTCAAGCAGGGTCAAATGCCAGTGACCGATTATGAGGCAAGATTCTCTGAGTTGTCTTGCCGTGCTCTTATGATACTTCCTAATGAGGCGGAGCGAGTGAGGAGGTTTGTTGCAGGGTTGCACTCAGGTATTCATGCTACTATGGCCTGAGAGGCTGAGATAGGATCTTCTTATCAGCTACTAATCGAGATTTCTTAGAGGATTGAGGGTTACCGTCAGAGGGTAGGGAGAAGATGCAACGGGACAAGAGGGTCCATTATTCCGGAGAGTTTTAGGTGCCTCGGCTGGGGGCAGAGGTCAGTTCATGAGGGGTCAGCCCAGCAGGCCCACATATCTAGCACCGCCTCCTTCTCGGGGTGCTCCAGTGCGACCCTATTTCAGTGCCATGCTGGAGAGTACGTATTGCCCACCAGCTATTCAGGGTTCTTCCAATGGGTACTCAGGCCACCAGGGTTCTTCCAACGCCTATTTTAGTGCCATGCCAGAGAGTTCTTACCGCCCACCAGCCATTCAGGGTTCTTCCAGTGGGTGGTTAGGACATTAGGGTCAGACTTCAGGACATTAGATCACCACACCGAGAGGTTTTTTTGAGTGCGAGGATCCCAGCCAAGTGCGGCAGTTCTGGCCCAAGCTTCGGGGCAAGGTAGTACAGCAGGGTAATCAGCCCATGATTACAACACCAATTGTCCGACCGCCCAGAGGCGGGGGGCAGGCAGGTAGGGGTCGTCCTAGAGATGAGGCCAGACAGGGGGGAGGTCTGCCAGCTACTATTCGGACAGGCAGAAGATAGCCAGTCGGTGCTCGAGCTAGGTTCTATGCTTTTCCGGCCAGACTAGATACAGTGGCCTCAGATGTTGTGATCACAGATACTATTTATGTGTACGGTAGGGATGTATTGATATTATTTGATCCAGGGTCTACCTATTCTTATGTGCCATCTCTATTTGCTCATTTCCTGTGTTGTGGATCAGATCTATCGGTCATGTGTGGTCACATTCTATGGTTATGATACTACAGCGGATCTTTTGTTTCTCGATATGACCGACTTTGAGGTTATCCTGGGCATGTAATGGTTATCTCCATATCATGCCATCCTTGATTTCCATGCCAAGACTCTTACCTTGGCGATGCTAGAGTTTCCTAGGTTGGAGTAGTAGGGCTCGTCTATCATCACACCTAGTCAGATCATTTGTTTTATGAAGGCTCGACACATGGTCGAGAAGGGTTATTTGGCTTATTGATAAGTAGCGATTTTCGCCACTTATTTTCTCTCTTTTACTTGTGTTTTAGCTCAAAAATTCTTAAAGGTATCCCTAGAATTAATGAAATGAGCTTTCTTGCAGGAATATTGGGAAATGAGCCAAAGAAGTGAAAATCAACTCAAAAAGGAGTCAAAATTTGACAAGGACCAAAATAGGGAAAAATGCTTATAGTGCGGACCGCACATTACTCTGTGCGGCCGCAAACAATGAAGGAAAATCAAAATCAACATTAGAGTATGCGGACTGTATAATTTTGGTGCGGCCGCATAAGAGAGGTTCAGAGACTTGGAATTATGGGAAATTAAAGGAATGTGGACCACACATTATTGTGCGGCTACACTCACTAATATGCGGACCGCAGGAGAAGAGTATCAGAGAGTCTTGAAGTGAAGATGTGCGGACCGCACAATTATTGTGGTGCCGCAGAAGCCAGTGTGCGGCCACACTCACAAATGCACGGTCCGCAAGATCAAGTCCATGTCCTAGCCCAAGCCAAGTGTGCGACCGCACTCAGAAATGTGCGTTCCGCACAACTAGATTAAGTGCGGCCACATCTCACTTTTATGCAACCGCAGAAGGCACAATTGACCAGTCAAGCTCAGACCGGGGACCACACTCAGAATTATGCGATCGTACAACCTTCGCAAGGGCATTTTTGTCAGATATTTTTAGCCTAGTATAAATAGGACTTTTTGTCATTTTTAGGTTAAGTTTGATTTTTGGGAGAGCACATGAGCCGGTTTCTTTACTGATTTAAGTAATTTTGTACTAGATTTATCTCAAAACATTAGATTTTATTCCCATAATTAATTATTATGGATTTTATCTTTATTTCTTCTTTAATTTCTGCATTTTTCATGAGTAGCTAAAGTTCTAGCTAGGGTTGTGACCCAACCCTAGTGTGGGTATTTAATAGGTGTTTGAATTAGAGATTGTTTGTGATTGGATCAGTGATATTTAGCCTAGTTCTTGCTTTGATACTAGAATTAATGGTTGCAAATATTTGTTCATGCCTAATTGACTTAGTCTCTACTTGAGAAAGAGAGACTAAGTCTAATAAAACTTGGCTAACAAGAAATTTGGGTGAACTCAAAAAATTGATAGCCCTAATTAAATGGTTGAATATAGAGATAGTAAGACCCGACTTGAGAATTTATCACTTGTTTTGTGCAATACCCATTTGGACTTGATAAAGCCAAATTGGGCAAAATCACTCAAACTACCAAGAGGTATATAGTGAGTATTCGAGTGTGATTACCATATTACAACCCCGACCAATAAAACTTGCCCAAGAGATTACAACCCATTAGGTAACCACCTAGGTGGAAGTCACGACCGTAGATCCTTTTATCATTTGAAAAACAACAAAACCAAAAATATTGTCTCTTAATTTCATAATTGAAAACAATAGAACAAAGTAGAAATAGACAAAAAATCAAGAATGTGGAAGAGAAATTTAGGACAAACCATACAACCAAACTAGATATACACCTAATCCATATTCTAACTCCCTGTGGATTCGATCCCGATCTTCGTTGGGCTTATTGATTTATCGACCGCCTCACTACCTAATTGTGGTGTGGGTTTGCCGAGATCAATTTTTGGCGCCGTTGCCAGGTTAAACGGATTTAGATATATATCTATGTTGTGGTGTGCTTTGTATTTCTTTCCTTCCGAGTCACTAATTTTGGTTTTGAATTGCTTATAGGTACGAAAATGTCTCTCAACAACGAGCCCATTGGAAATTTTCCATTGGGGGAGGAGGTAGACGAGGATCAAGGAGATGAGATTTATCTCGAACCTCAAGTAAACAGGCGAGGCCGACCACCTCATGATAATTTCCCAAACCCTCACCCACCTCCACCAAGAGCGGCAGCGCACCGGGTGTTGCCGAACGAGGGTTATGCCAGTGCTATAGTCCCGCGCCGTATTAGGGCGGGCAACTTCCAAATCACCAACGTGATGATTACACTACTTGAGCAACGTGGTATCTTCACCGGAGCTCCAAGCCAAAATTCTTACAAGCACCTCAAGGGGTTCGTCGATACTTGTTGTGGGAGGAAGCAAACAAATGTTTCCGAGAATGCACTGCATTTGAGACTATTTCCCTTTTCTCTATGGGGAAACGATTTGGACTGGTTAGAGAGATTACTCGATCCTTCCATCTATACTTGGGATGAGTTAGTTGAAAAGTTCATTGCCAAATTCTTCTCTCCGGGGCACATGGCTACACTACGGGATGAAATTCTAGCGTTCAAGCAACAACCCAATGTGCCATTGCACGAGATTTGGGAAAGATATCGTACCATGGTTAAGGAGTGCTCAAATAATGATATGACCGAGGCCATGATCCAACAAACCTTCTACAGGGGGATCAACACTGTACTGGTAAAAAAGAGTTTCACACGTAATCCATCTTTTGACAACTCAGCCAGGTACGTGGACACAGGAGAATGCGATAGCTGGATGTGATTCTTTGAAGAGGTACGGAACAAAGAAGCACGATTCAATAAACCCTCGAGCTTATCAGCCACGGGAAACTTAACCTGATCAAAACAGGGAAGAGGCACGGGTAGAATGAATCTAGACAAAGCTACGGGCAGATTCAAGGAACCACAATTGATTACTCGAACGTTATGTAACCGTACCCCAATTACCGTTATCCTTTCTAACGCCTCATTAATTTCATAATTAGTCATTAATGAGCAACCATAGCCAGAGTTTTACGTTATATCAAGGAATCTCCTATATAAGGGAGGGTAATATAGCTTGTAAAGGCATCTGATTCTCGAATATAATTGACTTCTCTTTTCTATATTTCGGCAATATTGTCTATTATTCAGTTTTCTCTATTTCCTTGATTATCAGTAACCCGTGTTCATCCTAAAAATAGCTTTAGTCAAAGGGTCTAATTCTTTGGTTAAACAAATTGGTTCCGTTACCGGAAATCTGATAATCTTTGTTTTCTTTTCAAGTGATATCCTCTGAACTATGTCGAACTTCAACAACAACAACCAGCAAAGGAATGGAACCCCAGTTCCATCGCCTTCAGGAACCCCACGTTGTTCAAGGGAACAATACCCAGAAAGATCCAATAACAACAATGGTGATAGTGATCAAACTGTGGAACAAGATCGTGTAAAGCAAATGATTACAGAGTATGTGAGCCAAGCTTTGCAAGAACTTACGAGAGGATTACCGGAAGCGTTACCTACATCACCGACACCACCCCCCAATAATACCATCACCATAGAAAATCCTCAATCTAGGTTGGAAAACTCAGGAAGAGGAGATACTCCTAATGAATCACTCGAAACGAGACCAGGTATATCTAAAACTCAAAATTACAAAATTTACTGCTAACCATGCAGAAACAGATGAAGGAGCAGAACGATCGCATCGAACAAATTCCTGGAGTACCACCTATCCTCAAAGGCATTGATGTTGATAGGTATTCTTAACAACCTTCGAAGCCAAGTGAGGCACCCTTGCCTATACCCAAGAATTTTAAAATGCCTGACGTTCCCAAATATGATGGAACAACTGACCCACGTGATCATGTGACTGCTTTCACTACTAGAGTAAAAGGCAACAACTTAACAAAACAAGAGATTGAATCAGTCCTTGTCAAAAACGTTGGGGAAACACTTACCAAAGGATCCCTAACCTGGTATTCTCTTCTCCTTGAAAATTCTATTGAATCTTTTGCTGATATTGCAGATTCATTTATAAAAGCACACTTTGGTGCACAAAAAGTTGAGAAAAGAATGGAAGACATTTTCAAAATAAAACAAGGAGACACGGAACTACTCCGTGAGTTTGTAGACAGGTTTCAACAAGAAAGAATGCAGTTACCCAGGGTGCCTGATAATTGGGCAGCCATGGCATTTGCAAGCAACCTAAACGACAAAAGCTCAGAAGCCATGAGACGAATTAAGGAAAGTCTAAGAGAATTCCCCGCTACAACATGGAACGATGTATATAACAGGTATAGTACTAAACTATGAATAGAAGAAGATATCATTGCTCGTTCGAGAGATGAAGATCATTCCATATCCAGACGTCCTGAATAAGATAGAAGATCAGGTAAAAACAAGTACGATCCTTACTTAGGACCCTCGGGACGCAATATTCGTCCCAGGTTCGAAAACACTAGGTCGGACTATAGACCATAAGGAAGAGACGTAGTCTCATCCTCGTCTAGATCCAGAAAAGATCGAGATGAACGACCTAGAGGTAATACTCAAATTGGGGATCATATCTTTAATGTAAGTACTATTGAACTTATCTCAATATTGAGAAACCTGGGAGACAAGGTTAAGTGGCCCAAAGAGATGCGATTAAATCCAAGTAGAAGGAACCCAGATCACTAGTTTGAATTCCATAACGATCATGGGCACAAAATTGTTGATTGCAGATTTTTACAAGGTGAAGTAGAAAATTTATTGAAACAGGGCTATTTAAAAGAATTGTTTAGTGATAAAGGTAAACATGCATATATGAGGAACAGGCAGGAGCCCCCAAAGCCTCCTTCTTCAAAACGAACTGTCAACGTGATACACGGAGGTGAAGAAGTAAATGGAGTGACCTGTAAAACAACCACAAAGTTCAAAATTACACATGGAAAATGGGCTCGTGAAAATATGGAAGAGGACGATATAGCCTTCGATGATGCTAATATCGGCGGATTAATGCTTCCACACAATGATGCTCTGGTAATATCTTTACTTATTCATGTCACTAACGTAAAAAGAGTGTTGATTGATCCAGGTAGTTCAGTCAATATCATTTTGCTAAGAGTCGTGGAAGAAATGAAACTGGGGAATCAAGCAATCCCAAGGGCACGAGCCATATCAGGGTTTGATAACTCTACGGTTATAACAAAAGGAGAAATTGAGCTTAGAACTTATGCTGAGGGGGTTATCAAAAGTACCAGGTTCCAAGTCATCGATACTAACATGACTTATAACGTGATTGTGGGATGTCCATGGATCCACGACATGAAAGAAATACCCTCCATGTTGCATCAGGTAATTAAATTCCCCTCTGAATGGGGGATTCAGCAAATTAGAGGTGATCAGCAGATCGCAAGAAATATAAACTCTGCAGTACACTACAACAAGAAAATAGAGGTGGAAGAATTACGAGATAAGGTAATCTCCCAAGCAGGTAACGCAGCCCAAACATGCATGGAACAAATTACTACCCAAATAGGTACAGAATGTATTATTGCTGAAATATGTATGAAACAAAATACTTACGAGAAGGAGAATCAAGTTACCACGGAAGGTGTACTATACCACACAGATGTAGATTCCAGACTGGACGTCATTCGTGAATCGCAGGAAGATGAGCACATCAAAACAACTACGGAGGAGCTCGAAGTTGTTCCATTATCTAAACAAATGCCTGAGCAGAAAGTGTATATAGGCACGAGGCTGGGCCTCGCTCGAAGAGGTAAGTTAATTGATTATTTAAAGGCTAAAGTAGACTGCTTTGCGTGGTCCCACTCAGATATGACGGGCATCCCACCAGAGGTGATGACTCATAAACTAAATGAAGATCTATCCTTCGTACCTGTTAAGCAGAAGAAAAGAAAGCAAGGACTATTCAAGAACCAAGTGATCGACAAAGAGGTGCAGAAACTCTTGAAGATTAGTTCAATACGAGAGGTAACATACCCTAACTGGCTAGAAAACACCATGGTAGTACCTAAAAAGAATGGCAAATGGAGAGTATGCGTAGATTATACTGACTTAAATAAAGCATGCCCCAAAGATTCATTCCCATTGCCACATATAGATCAAATGATTGACGCCGCAGCAGGTCATGAATTATTGAGCTTCTTAGATGCATATTCTTGTTATAATCAGATTAAAATTAATCCCTCAGATGAGGAAAAAACTTCCTTCATTAGAAACAGGGGGACTTACTGTTATAAAGTTATGCCTTTTGGCTTGAAAAACGCTGGACCCACCTATCAAAGGTTAGTGACTAAAATGTTCCAAGATCATCTTGGAAAGACGATGGAAGTCTATATTGATGATATGTTGGTAAAATCAACACAAGCACAAGACTATTTCCAGCATCTCTCTACTGCTTTTGAGATTTTACGCACGTATAATATGAAGCTAAATCCAGAGAAATGCGCCTTTGGAGTGCCATCAGGTAAATTTTTGGGTTTCCTTGTATCGAACAGAGGAATAGAGGTAAATCCTACTCAAATTAAAGCTATAGAGGAAATACCTGATATTGTAAAAAATAAAAAGGAAGTTCAAAGACTAGCAGCGAGAATAGAAGCTTTGGGAAGGTTTATTTCTAAGTCTTCCGAAAAAAGTTTTAAATTCTTCTTGGTTCTAAAAAAGCAGAATCAGTTCGAATAGACTGAAGAATTTCAGCAAGCCCTCAAGAATATGAAGATTTATCTATCAAAACCACCACTGCTTTAAAAGCCAAAAGAAGGGGAAAGATTGTACATCTACCTGGCTATCTCAGAAATTCATGTAAATGCAGTACTGGTAAGAGAAGAAAAAGATAAACAATCACCTATCTATTATGTAAGTAATACTTTGCTAGATGCTGAGACTAGGTATCCACATCTGGAAAAGTTAGCCTTAGCTTTAATAATGGCATCTAGAAAATTACGACCATATTTTCAATGCCACCCAATCACCATTGTGACTTCATATCCTTTAAGAAATATTCTGCATAATCAAGAATTATCAGGGAGATTAGCCAAGTGGGCCATAGAATTGAGTGAGCATGAAATAATCTATCAGCCTAGGACTGCAATTAAGTCTCAAATACTAGCTGATTTTGTTGCTGACTTTAGTAATAGAATTGTACCTGAAGTAGAAAAAGAGTTACAACTCTTTAACGGTGCTAATCCAGGCCTATGTACCTTGTTCACTGATGGTTCCTCAAATATAAAAGGTGCCGGCTTAGGCATAGTCTTAATATCACCCACGGGTGAAAAGACACGGCAAACTATCAAGTGTTATCCTATAACTAGTAATGAAGCAGAGTACGAAGTTGTTGTTGCAGGGCTTGAACTTGCACGGGAGATCTCAATCGAGGAAATTATGATCAACAGCGACTCCCAACTGGTAGTAAATCAGAGGGGACTTACATCGCTCGAGAGACTCGAATGCAACAGTATCTTGAAAAAGCACGAGAGCTCATGAGACAATTCAAAACATGGAAGGTAATGCAAATACCTAGATAGGAAAATGCAGATGCATTAGCTAACCTCGCAGCAGTCACAGAAATAACGAACAAATACAATGCAATTGTCGTTCAACTATTTCATTCAATGATAGACCAGGACAGGAATGAGGTAACTTTCAACAACTTAACCTGGGACTCGAGAAACGAAATTTGTAATTTTTTGCAGAATGGCATCGTACCTGAAGACAGGAAAGCAGCTCAAGCACTTTGCCGTAAAGCTGCACGGTACTTCCTTATTCGCAACTCGTTTTATCGCAAGATGTTCGGAGGACCCCTAGATAAATGCCTCAGACCTAACCAAACGGAATTTGTGATGAAAGAAGTCCACGAAGTACACTTTGGAAATCACTCAGGGCCGAGATCCTTAGTGAAAACCCTAATCAGGCTGGATACTATTGGCCTAAGATGGAAGAAGAAGCCGAAAACTTCATATCCAAATGTGTCAGGTGCCAAAAGTTTGTTAATAACATGCATGGACCAACGAAATTATTGCATCCAATAATATCCCGATGGCCTTTCATGAAATGGGGTATGGACATAGTGGGACCTCTTCCCACAGCTAAAGGACAAGTACAATTTTTGCTCGTGCTAACCGACTATTTTACAAAGTGGGTAGAGGCAGAAGTATTCAAAAAAGTGCGAGAAAATGAAGTTAAAAGCTTCTTATGGAGGAACATAATATGCCGCTTTGGAATACCAAAATAAATCGTGTGCGATAATGGCCCACAATTCATAGGCTCGCAAATCACAGAATTCTTTGAAAGTTGGAAAATCAAGCGGATCACTTCAACGCCGTACCACCCCGTGGATAATGGTCAAGCTGAGTCAACGAATAAGGTCATCATCAACAATCTAAAGAAGCGGCTGTACAAAGACAAAGGAAACTGGCCTGATGAGTTACCAGCGATACTATGGGCATACAAAACAACTTCAAAAATAGCCATGGTAGAAACTCCGTTCGCACTAATCCTTAATACCTGTGGAGATTAGCGAACCAAGCATAAGGTTCTCAACGGCCATGGAGGGAGAAAACGACGACGAATTGAGGACCAATCTGGACCT
>ML538126.1:168940-200240 GCA_005239535.1 Nicotiana rustica
ATCGACAACAACCACCTCTTCAAGATCTTCATAATCCCTCGTCCATACTTGAAGCTCAGCTCTCAATCTGTCCTTCTCCGCTTTCGCAGCTTCATGGGCGGCCCTTAACGGTACAATCAAATCCTCTAGAGTTTGAGCTTTATCTAAAACCTTACGAAGGTCCTCTTGAGTATGAATGAGTGATTGCACGAGCTCGCTTGAGTTTCCTGCTTCTACCCCAACAAGTTTTTCAAGTCTCTAATCTTCTCTGAGGTACGGGACAGCTGCTTAGCGAACGAAGACTCCAGAACACTCTTGTATTTATCATCCTGACTGGAAGAAGCCTTCTCTACTGCCAGTTTTGCTACCACGAGTCTCATCTGCAGCTTCAAGGTACTCATTTCCTCTTCTAAAGCATCCATGTCAATCCTTAGGCTACCATACTGTTCTTTCTAAATATCAGTATCGGCCTACAACTCTTTTATCTCCTGGTCCGTGTTTGAAATCCTCTTCATAAGCTCCATGCCTATAAGGTTAATCTACAAAAAATAAACCGGTTGGATATGGTAAATTTTGTATACGAAAATGAAAGAGGATAATTTGCATCATACCTTCAACGAAGTATGCACGACCTCATTGGCCAATGTAAGAGCACCGTGTCTGGCTAGCTTGGATTTCTCAGAGGGACCTATCAAAGGCTTGAGCCACACTTCGGGCTCACCCATTGTCTTGAAAAGATTTACCTCAGCTGGAACCTCTATTACCACATGCTACATCTCTCTACTGGAAGACCCCACTTCCCTAGCGGAAGGCATGGAAGCAGTCAGAGATGAAACAACAACAGGCATGCAGGATTGAGGAGCTGGAGAAGCCACGGGCAAAGCAGAAGGCATGGAGGGTTGAAGAGTTGAGGAAGCCACGGGCAAAGCAACAACTGAAGCCGTAATAGCCAAAGGAGAAGATGAGACAACTTCTCTTAAAGAAGTAGGAAAGACATCAGCCAAAAGGACATCGTCAGAAGCAAGGTCAAAACCTTCATGGAACAGGCAATCCACAGACTTATGAACGGGGGAGTGTGAGACATCTTCAAGGATAGAGTTCTCAATCATAGACACGGAAGGAAAGGTCGAGGGTGTCAACTCATCATCTGAAACCGCCTGCCTTCTCTGTGGCCTGTGAACTAAAGCACCTTCTTCTTCTTCTTCTTCTTGTTCTTCTTCTTCTACAGAACGAGACTCACCAATCTTCCTCTTCGAGGAAGATGAACCAACAATACTTTCTTGGGCCTGAGCCAATGACATCTCTGGGATAGATGAAGCAGACACCCCACGAGCAGAGAACCCTATTAAAAGGGAAAAAGTTAAGCGACAAAGAAAGAAGAGACTCGAATAAGGAAAGAAGCAAGAATAAGAGCTTCACTTACCGTGGGTCTTTATATGCCAACCATACCTCCCAGCGAGGTACTTCCAAGATCTTCTAAAGGAACAACGGACAATAATTTTTCTACCCAATCACGGATACCGGAGACATTCTCAACAGTATCCATGATTGTTGAGAGAAGAAGAATCAGATACGGTGTTAATAAAACATCTCAAGTCAGAACGAGGAAAAAATAAAAAGATGTGAGCTAAAGCATACTCACATGCACGATTTCACTTCTCAGGGAAGGGAAGATTTTCTTAACACTAAACCAACAGTGGGTACAGCAACATACCAGAGGTACCAACCCCTATCCTTATCATCTCCAGGTGTTACCAACACTCTTTTGCTTCTAGCGGTCAGAGTAAAATCCCCTTCACGAAATAAGGTAGGAGATTAGAGATGAATAAGATGTTTGAAAGTAAAAGAAGCCGAGGCTAACGAAGCCAAACTCCTAAGACATGCGACAACTCGCCACACAAGCGGACCAACTTGTCCTAAACAGATATTGAAAAAATGACAGAATTCAATTATGACTGGGTAAATAGGGGGTCTAAACCCTAGAGTGAAAGGGTATGTATAAACAAAAGAATATCGCGTCTTGTAAGACATTATTCTTTGATTACTATTTGAAATATAGACAGGGAAATCAGGCCTCCAAAAACACTCCCTACGAACAAGGGAAATCTGATCCTCAGTTATAAGGGTTGGATACCTTTCGACACTCTCAAGGGAAGAAGATTGGTCTACAAGAACTTGATTATCTCTAGCAAAAACAAACTCAGCAGGGACAATTTCATCAACTCCAGGTTCATGAAGGCGTTCACCTCTACCTCTAGACAAAGACCGAGAAACCCTAAACCTCGGAGAAACTAGAGATCTAGTGGAAGGCGAGGGAACTATCTGAGAAGTATAGGAACCCCTCAAGGGAGTGGATCTTATACTTCTAAGTCTACCACCCCTCCGACTCCTAGTCGGAGCATAAGTCGACGTTAAATTTTCAATATCTATTACTCCCCGAGGAAGGTTTGAAGAAGACATGTTTACAAAGGCAAGAAGAAAGTTCTTTATAAAAGACAAAGTTAGAAAGTGTTTCGTGGAAGCAAAGAAAAGAAGAAAGGTATTTATACTTGAGGACAACCGTCAAACATGGAAAAAAAGAAAAATAATGATGAAAAGTCATAATTGAAGATGTCACTTCGGGACTGNGACAACCGTCAAACATGGAAAAAATAAAAATAATAATGAAAAGTCATAATTGAAGATGTCACTTCGGGACTGATGCAGCCGCAAAAAGCCCGAAAAGGTGCCGAGTAAATGCAGAACCAATCCAAAAAGGACACATGGTATGAACATTAAATGGAAGTGAAAAATGACGTCTATGGTGCAGAGAAGGATACAATCTTTCAAGGAAAAGCGGAGGCAAAATATTCCCGCCATAAATGAATGTCCACTTACCAAAAATTAATCGATAAATATATGGTAAGTGGGGGAATGTGATTCTTTGAAGAGGTACGGAACAAAGAGGCACGATTCAATAAACCCTCAAGCTTATCAGCCGCGGGAAACTCAACCTGATCAAAACAGGGAGCAGATTCAAGGACCCACAATTGATTACTCGAAAGTTATGTAACCGTACCCCAATTACCGTTATTCCTCATTAATGTCATAATTAGTCATTAATGACCAACCATAGCAAGAGTTGTACATCATATCAAGGAATCTTCTATATAAGGGAGGGGAATACAGCTTGTAAAGGCATCTGATTCTCGAATATAATTGACTTCTCTTTTCTATATTTCGGGAATATTGTCTATTATTCATTTTTCTCTATTTTCTTGATTATCAGTAACCCGTGTTCATCCTAAAAATAGCTTTAGTCAAATGGTCTAATTCCTTGGTTAAACAAACACAATAAATCAGTGTGTGGTAAATCAACTCATCGGCGAGAACTTTATGAACACGCCTTATGCCAAAGCTTGTGAAATTTTGGATGAAATAGTATACTTTGTGAAATTATGCCGAAGATGACATGCCAAGAAGTGATGTTCAAACTAATGAAAAGGTGAGGATTGACATTGATGAAAGTGTGGAGGAGACACAAGAATAAGTGAACCCGTCTAGGGAACATGTGATTGAAATACCGAATCTAGTAGTGCAACAAGCCAAGGCACCCATTCCAAGGCCTCCTCCTCCCTATCCTCAAAGACGAAAAAAGTAGAATAGTTAGAATCAATTCAAGAAATTTATTGATATGATGAAGATTTTGTCCTTAAACCAACCTTGGTTGAAGCCTTAGAACAAATGTCGGGATATGACAAGTTCATGAAGGGTTTGGTAACAAAGAAGAGATCAATGAATTGTGAAACAATCAAAATGACACATCCAGTGAGTGCTATTGTGCGCTTCATGGCTCCAAAATTGGAAGACCCTGGCGCCTTCACAATCCCGTGCACTATCGGGACCGCCGAATTTTCCAAAGCTTTATGTGATTTGGGGGCAAACATTAACTTGATGCCTCACTCTGTGTTAAAAAATTTAGGGATTGGGAAACCAAGACCCACATCGATGAGGATACAAATGGTGGATCGGGCCATGAAGAGGCCATTGAGGATAATTGATGATGTGTTAGTTCGGGTCGACAAGTTCATTATTCCAACGGACTTTGCGATCCTTGATTGTGAGGCTAACTATGAGGTGCATATTATCTTAGGGAGACCTTTCCTTTCTACGGGGAATGCTCTAGCTGATGTGGAAGACGCTGAGCTCACCGTTTGAGTAGGTGATGATAAAGTGGTGTTTCATGTATGCAAATCAATGGGGAAACCAAATAGCACCGAAGTTTGTTCATTCGTGGATCTAGTGACCGAAGTAATTGTTGATGACACAAGTGTTGTGATGAATGTTGAGGACACCTTGGAAGTTGTGTTGCTAAATCATGATGAGAATGAGAATGAAGGCTTTATAGAATGTGTCAATGCTTTGCAAGTAATGGGGTCATATACTTATGAGCCCAGAAAATTGTCCTTGGATCTTAAGAACCGCAAGACTCCTCCAACAAAGCCCTCAATCGAGGAGCCTCCTACCCTGGAGTTAAAGCCTTTGCCTTCACACCTGGGGTATGAGTTTCATGGCCCTTGTTCCACTTTACCTATTATTATTTCATCATGCTTAACTAACGTGCATGTAGACTCTAGCTTGGCGATCCTCCAAAGGAGGAAGAAAGCTATAGGTTGGACATTGGTAGATATTCGGGGTATAAGCCCCGCATTTTGCATACAAAAAATTATTTGGGAGGAGGATGTCAAACCCTCCATGTAGCCTCAAAGAAGATTCAATGAAGCAATGCAAGAGGTAGTGAATAAGGATATCATCAATGGTTGGATGTCGGGGTTGTTTACCCCATTTTTGATAGCTCGTGGACCTCGTCGGTGCAATGTGTCCCAAGGAAAGGGGTATGACTGTGATAACAAATTACAAAATTTAATTGATCCCCACAAGAACTGTCACCGGATGTATGGTGTGCATGGACTATAGGAAGCTCAACAAAGTCACTCGGAAAGATCATTTTCTGCTTCCATTTCTTGATCAAATGTTGGATAGGTTGGCCATGTGCTTTTTATTGTTTCCTTGATGGATACTCCCGCTACAGTAAAATTCTTATTGCTCCTTAGGACCAAGAGAAGACCACTTTCACGTGCCCCTATGGTACTTTCGCATTCTCACGGATGCCATTTGGGTTATGCAATGCACCGACGACTTTTCAACGGTGTATGAAGGCCATCTTCACCAATATGGTGGAGGACTTTATTGAGGTTTTCATGGGCGATTTTTCTATAGTGAGGAATTCTCTTGAAGAGTGCTTGGACAACTTGGAAAAGGTATTGGCACGATGTGAGGAAACTAACTTGGTTTTGAATTGGGAGAAGTGTCACTTCATGGTTGAGGAAGGCATTCCCCTTGGTCACAAGATTTCAAACAATGGTATTGAGGTTGATAAATCCAAAATTGAACTGATATCCAAACTCTCTCCCCCTACTTCTGTGAAGGGAGTGAGGAGCTTTCTAGGTCATGCGGGGTTCTACTGTCGATTCATCAAGGACTTTCCTAAGGTGGTAAACCCCTTGTGCAAACTATTGGAGAATGATGCCAAGTTTCATTTCAATGAACATGGTATGAAGGCATTATAATTTCTCAAGTATAAGTTGACTGCTACTCCTATTATCACCGCACCAAATTGGAGATTACCTTTTGAGCTCATGTGTGATACAAGCGATTTGGCGGTTGGAGTGGTATTGGGGAAACGTATTAACATATCTTCCATCCGGTCTACTATGCTAGTAAGACCATGAACAAGGCCCAAATCAACTATACGATGATCGAAAAAAAACTCCTTGCTATTGTCTTTGTTATGGAGAAGTTTTTCCCGTACTTTATGGGTACAAAGGTGATTATTCACACCGACCATGCGGCACTTCGATATTTGATGAGAAAGAAATATTCCAAGAAAAGATTGATGCGGTGGGTACTTCTTTTACAAGAGTTTGATCTTGAGATTCAAGATCGCAAGGGGAGTGAAAACCAAGTGGCGGACCACTTGTCTCGATTGGAGGAGGAGGGGAGGCCACATGATGGCCTTGAGATAAATGATTCATTTCCCGATGAGCAACTCCTTTACATTTCTATGACCAGAATGCCTTGGTTCGCCGACTTGGCCAATTATCTTGTAAGTGGCATTGTACCAAATAAGTCCTCTTCAAACCAAAGGAAGAAGCTGAAACGGGATTGCCTTGACTACTATTGGGATGAGCCCTATCTCTTTCAAATTTGTACCGATGGTGTGATCCAAAGATGTGTACCGGAATAAGAACAATTATGAATTCTTTAGGCCTTCCGCTCTTCTCTATATGGTGGTCACCATGGTGGATCAAGAACAACTACAAAGGTATTAAGTTGTGGATTCTATTGGCCTACTCTTTACAAGGACGCTAGCGATCTCTTCAAGCATTGTGATGAATGTCAAAGGGCCAGTGGGATTTCCAAGAAAAATGAGATGCCCCTCACCACCATCTTGGAGATTGACATTTTTTATGCGTGGGGCATTGATTTCACGGGTCCATTCGTGAGCTCATGTGGGAATACTTATATATTGTTGGATGTGGATTACTTGTCAAAGTGGGTTGAAGTCATGGTTTTTCCCAACAACGAAGCTCGGAGTGTGGTAGCATTTTTGAAGAAGAACGTATTCACAAGGTTTGGTACACTAAGGGCCATTATTAGTGATGGGGGATCGCACATTTTCAACAAAGCTTTTGATACTTTACTCTTCAAGTATGGTGTCACTCACAAAGTGTCGACCCCCTATCATCCTCAAGCAAGTGGACAGGTTGAAGTCTCCAACTGGGAGATCAAGAGTATTTTGTAAAAGACGGTGGATGCCAACCTACTGATTGGTCGATGAAACTTGATGATGCTCTTTGGGCTTATAGGAGAGCTTAAAAAACACAAATTGGTATGTCTCCGCATCGGTTAGTGTTTGGGAAATCATGTCATATACCGGTGGAACTTGAGCACAAGGCTATGTGGGCATTGAAGAAGCTTAATCTTGAGTGGGATGTCGCCGCCAACTTAAGGATGGGACAAATGAATGATCTTGATGAGTTTCGATTTCATGCATATTCAAGTTCGTCCTTGTATAAGGACAAGTAGAAGTACCTCCATGACAAGTATATCTGGAATAAAGAATTCAAAGAAGGAGATCTTGTGTTATTGNATAGGACAATTGAATGATCTTGATGAGTTCCGGTTCCATGCATATCCAAGTTCGTCCTTGTATAAGGAAAAGATGAAGTACCCCCATGACAAGTATATCTGGAATAAAGAATCAAAGAAGGCGATCTTGTGCTATTTTTCAATTCTCGGTTACGAATGTTTCCAGGAAAGCTGAAATCCAAGTGGAGTGGCTCATTGAAGTTGTGCATGTGACACCCTTTGGTGCTCTAGATCTTTAAAATAAGAACAATGAGGTGTTTAGAGTTAATGGGCACCGGGTGAAACATTATATTGGCAAGGTTGATGATGGCCACGTTGTGGAATTGCTTCATTTCAAATGATTGGTAATCTGCATCGTGTTGCGACGTTAAATCAGGCGCTTCTTGGGAGGCAACCCATGTGTCTTTTTCTTTTTCTTGATTTTCTTCTTTAGATTAGGTAGGTTTTGTTTTGTGCTAACTAGTTTTGAAGTGTATGCAGGAATGGGTGTGCATTGCAGGGACTATGCAAGAAAAACTGGCTAAGTGTCACAAAAGTACGGACCGCACCAGAATTATGCGGACTGCACTATAACTTTGCGGCATCACAATTCTGTGTGCGGTCGCATAACTGGAAGGCCAAAATGAATTATCTCTGAAGTTTGACCTGTCAAATTTTGTTAACAAATTGTGGCTGTACACAAAATTGTGCGGTTCACACAAATTCTGCGGCCGTACTCACTTTTATGCAGATCGTAGATCTTCTTCAAGGGTACATGTAAAGAGTGCGGACTGCACTCAAAATTATGCGGCCGCACTCAGGTATGTTTTGGACCGACTGGTCAACCTATAAATAGGACCTCCATGCACTATTCACACTTTCCCCTCTCTGAGCTCTGAAACCCTAAGTAAGCACATAGCATATCCTATTAGTTGTCAAAATTAAAGCATTTAATCTGTGTAGATTCACACCTGCATCCTTCATTACTGGTATGTTCATTACATCTTTAGATTTTTCATTTTTTTCTTAGTTTTTTTTCTCTAGGGTTATGTTCATGCCTTACAATGTCAATAGATAGTCATTTTAGCCTAGAATCATGTGGATAATATCTAAAATGTTAATTGGGGCCTGGGTAAATAGCTAATCATGTTTAATTGATCAAATCTTGGTTTATCTGTGAGAAAATTATATGAAATGAATAATTGTGCCCGTATATTTTAAATGGTGCATCCGCACACATTTTTGTGCGGCCCACATAAGTGAAAGTTAGGGTAAATTGATGTTTGAAATGTGCGGAACGTATCCCTTAATTATGCGGTCCGTAGTGAAATTGTGCGGTCCGCAGCAAAATTTTACGGTCCGCAGCAAAATTGTGCGGTCCGTACTGCTGCATAATCACAGAACCCAGTATTTTGAACCTGGGGTTGTGTGGCCGCAATCACTTTTATGCGGTCTGCACTTTTGGTTGTGCGGCCTCACTGTGAAATTTTGCATCCCGCACTCGGTAGTCTGCGGCCGCATTCACTTTTGTGGGGTCTGCACTTCCTCTTCTGAGCATGCTTTCCTGCACCTCTCAAATATACATCTGTATAAATTATGACCTCAATTTATAACTTATTCCTATGGATATATGTTGCAGACAATGGTTAGATCACGCGACAAAGGTGATTCATCAAAAGGAAGGGGTGAGCCCTCCCGGGGTCGAGTCCGAGGCAAGAGTAACCTACCACTGGTCATTCAAAAGGCCATAAGCAAGAAAATAACTACAAATATAGTTTCTGACACCAGTGAATATGCGGCATCTGGGGAAGCCTCCGAGGGTCAATCTATGGAGGTCCAAACTGAACCCCAATCCAATCTACCACAAACCACAGGGCATTATCAATTGCGCAATGAGCCTACAGACATTTTTTCTACGGGTTTTGAAGCAGAAAACCAGGGGTCCGAGCCCTTATCTTCACCTTCTCCTCCAATACCAATCATGTAGATGATGATGATGATGTACCAGATGATGGGAGAGTGAGTGGACATGAGAGGTCAAGTAGAAGAGAGACGTGGGAGGAAAGATTTTTCAGCCTGACTGCCTTCAACAAGTTCAGAGAATAGTGGCCCCAGAGATCGCTCACACTTGAAAGACAGTTATTGATGAAGGACTTGGACATTCACAATCCAAATGTCTTCAGGCAGTTCCAAGAGCTAAAGGGATGGAAATGGTTCACCCAGAATGTCCTCGACACAAACGAGCACTTAGTTAAAGAATTTTATGCCAATGTGGCTCATATAAAGAAGGGTTCAAAGGTAACAAAAGTACAAAATCTGAAAAACAATTTCGACCCCTGTACTCTGAACAAATATGTGGTATTTGAATAAGTGGAGGTCGTTCAATACTTAGAAAAGCTGGCTTTGAGTGATACAACTCGACCGTGGTTAGCAAAAAGTTTTAGGCAAAAGGGTGGCAGACATTTATATGCAGCCACATTGACCCGTGCTTGAATGAGAACAACTTTCCCCTTCCCTAAGCAGTCCTCGTGGCTTTGATTATGGATGGGCATCTGATAAATGTGGGGGCCATCATGTCCACCGACATTACCTTAGCTGTCCAGAAGGATGAAAGATCATATCGCCACATCAACTTCCTCACTGAGTACTTCAATGATCAAATGGTGGACCCGAGGCAGTATGATACAAAAGTAAAGGCCAAGAAGCGTTTCTCATGGTACCACCTTCAGGATGCTGACAACCTTAAGTTCAAGGGTAAGGCAACTACTTTCACTGGCCAGTCTGAGGAGACAAGGGTAGTAGTTACTGATTCATCCGTTGAGCCTTCCACAACTGTCATGCCTTCTACAGCAGCCATGCCACCACCTTCTTCATCCAGGCCATCAACTCCTTTATCAGTACCAACTTCATCCACTTATCCACGGACTGCTACGAGCCTCCTAGACATTGGCGTGTCTCAACAACTGGATGCAGGCAGCTACTTCAAAGTTGTCTGACATATCCAGTGTTGTTACAGACAGTCCTCTGCCCCAGCAGCCCCATAGGTACCTCCATCAGTGGAGGAAACTTTAAAGAAGATTCTAGACAACCAGAAGACCATAAT
The DNA here is from genome assembly GCA_005239535.1 of Nicotiana rustica. Taxonomy (NCBI): domain Eukaryota; kingdom Viridiplantae; phylum Streptophyta; class Magnoliopsida; order Solanales; family Solanaceae; genus Nicotiana; species Nicotiana rustica. Next base: position 179,193 of record ML538126.1, read on the forward strand.
GGAGACTCTGGTGGCACATGGGGAAGTTATTGAGGAGTTGGGGAAGAAAACAAATAAGATGCGAAAGTCTCTGGCGTCGAAGAAGTCAGTGTAGAAGTTGAGACATGAGGCTTCCAAGATTTCATCTGCCGGATATCTACCATTGGACCTACATATGGAGATAGCATCCCCAGCAATATAAGCAACACCAGAGGCATCTGAGGCAACAGCCGGCCAGTCTAAGGAGCTGGATGCTACTGCCCACTCCGCTGAGGAGATGATCCAGATGCTTAGAAACCTGGTTGTGTCTCAGCCAGGTGATGATGAGATACAACTTGAGGAGACTGAGGGTGTTGAGGATGGATGTTATGCAGACTGAGGGTGCTGGAGATGCCAACACACTTAACTATGTGCTTATGTTTAAAAACAAGTTTTTGTATAGAAATAACTCTAGTTAGTGACCTTGTGAATCTTGTATTGACTTAGGCATCGAGTGGTTTAGTTGAACCATTAGCGATTTTCAATATTGAATACGGTTGTTGTGGGCCCTCGACTGCTTTCTCTTTAACAATCCGGTTGTGTGAGAGGTAAGGTATTTTGTTACAAGTCCAAGTACTCGTGCGAATGGTCTAGAACTTGCCCCGAATGTGTTTCTAGGCGAAATTCTAAGTTAGCTTTGCTTGACATGTGATTGTAGGCCTTCCTTGGCCCATTTTGAGACCTTCCATGGCCCACCAATGATATCATCCTTAGTAAACCCTTTTGAGCCTAAAGCCTTTCTATTGAATAACCACATTACAAGCCTTTAACCGTTTTATAGTGACTCTCTTGGCACCCGACTTTTCTATAGAACTCATGTGATTCAAATGGAAAAAACATAAGTTTGGGGGAGAGACGATGAGTTTAAAGAAGGTTTCAAGGCACAAAAAGATAAAAGAAATGAAAAAGAGGAGAAGGCAAAGAAAAAGAAAGGAAGAACAAAGAAAACCACAAAAAGAAAGTGAATAATGTGAAAGGGTTGAAAAGGTGCAAAAGAAATAAAAATTGCAAAGCATAGAGAAAGCAAAGAAGGAGATCGTGAAGATCATGACAAAGAAAGAGTGATGTCAAGTCTCTCTAATCCCCCTAAGGGAAAATAAAATGACTCAAAGATTCGGAAAAGCATGAGCCAACAAGAGAATATGAAGTGCTAAAGGAAAGATGAACCGATTCCAATTTGATATTAACCTCCTTAATCCAAAATCCTTCATTACATGCCGAAAAAGACCTACACGATTTCAAGCCGAGCAAGCTTACATTAGTGGTGATCTACATGAGGGGCAAGCATATGGTACTTAGTTTTGAATTCTTCATTAGTGAGTGATATGAGCTTCCGGAAAGTATAGGAGGAGGAGCTTGGCATCCACAACGACTTTCATGAAAGTGTGAGCTTCCTTGATGAAAAGAGTGAACCCTTGATGCTTAAGTGTCACATTAGATCCATTTGTGCTTCAATTTTCAAATCATAGGCTCGTTAATGATTCATGAGTGTGTGGATAATTATTGGTCCCAATTGATTTGTGTTTTGACAGCCCTTAGGCCAGCTGAAATATCCTTTTTTTTATAACGGAGGTGGGAATTACCTTAGTTTCTTGAGGACAAGCAAAAGCTTAAGTTTGGGAGAGTTGATAAGTAGGGATTTTGACCGCTTATTTGCTCTCTTTTACCTATGTTTTAGCTCAAAAATGCTTAAAGTTATCCCGAGAATTTATGAAATGAGCTTTCTTGTAGGATTATTGGGAAACAAGCCAAAGAAGTGAAAATCAACTAAAAAAAAGAGTCAAAATTGGACAAGGACCGAAATAGGGAAAAAGTGCTTATAGTGTGGACCGCACAATACTGTGTGCAGCCGCAAACAACGAAGGAACCCTATCAAAATCAACTTCTGAGTATGCGGACCGCATAATTTTGGTGCCGCCACATAAGAGAGGTTCAGAGACTTGGAATTATAGGAAATTGAAGGAATGCGGACCGCACCATTATTGTGCGACCACAAGAGCCAAAATGCAGCCGCACTCACTAATATACGGACCGTAGGAGAAGAGAATCAGAGAGTCTTGAAGTGAAGATGTGCAGACCACACGACTATTGTGCTGCCGCAGAAGCCAGTATGCGGCCGTACTCACAATTGTGTTGTCCGCAAGATTAAGTCCAAGTCCCAGCCCAAGCCAAGTGTGCGTCCGCATTCAGAAATGTGCGGTCCGCACAACCAGATGAAATGCGACCGCATCTCACTTTTATGCAACCGCAGAAGGCACAGTTGACCAGTCAAGCTCACAGTGCAGACTACATTCACAATGATGTGGCCGCACAACCTCCGCAGGGGCATTTTTGTCAGATATTTTCAGCTTAGAATAAATAGAACTTTTTGTCATTTTTAGGTTAAGTTTGAGTTTTGGGAGATCACCTGAGCCGTTTTCTTTACCGCTTTAAGTAATTTTGTACTAGATTTGTCTCCAAACATTAGATTTTCTTCCCATGATTAATTATTATGGATTGTATCTTTATTTATTCTTTAATTTATGCATTTTTCATGAGTAACTAAAGTTCTAGCTAGGGTTATGACCCAACCCTAGTGTGGGTATTTAATGGGTGTTTGAATTAGGGTGTTTTTGTGATTGGGTTAGTGATATTTAGCCTAGTTGTTTCTTTAATTCAAGAATTAATGGTTGCAAACATTGGTTCATGCCTAATTGACTTAATCTCTACTTGAGAAAGAGAGACTACGTCTAGGAAAACTTGGCTAACAAGAAATTAGGGTGAACTCAAGAAATTGATAGCCCCAATTAAAGGGTTGAATCTAGAGATAGTAAGACCGACTTGAGCATTTATCACTTGTTTTGTGCTATACCCATTTGGACTTGAGAAAGGCAAATTGGGCAAAATCACTCAAACTACCGAGGGATATAGAGTGAGTATTTGAGTGTGATTGCTATATTACAACCCTGACCAATCAAACATGCCCTAGAGTTTACAACTCATTAGGTAACAACCTAGGTGGAAGTCACAACCCTAGATCCTTTTATCATTTGAAAAACAACAAAACCAAAAATATTATCTTAGTTTCATAATAGAAAACAATAGAATAAAGTAGAAGTAGAACAAAAAATCAAGAATATGGAAGAGCAATTTAGGACAAGCCATACAATCAAACTAGATATACACCTAATCCATATTCTAACTCCCTGTGGATTTGATCCCGGCCTTTGTTGGGTTTATTATTGCATCAACCGCCTCATTACCTAATTGTGGTTTGGGTGTGGATGAGATCACTTATCTAGCCTATGTTCGGGATACTACCGCAGAGACTCCGGCTATTGATTCAGTGCCAATAGTCTGGGAGTTCTCTGATGTGTTTCCTTTTGATCTTCTAGGCATGCCACCAATTCGTGATATCGATTTATGCATTGATATGGTTCGAGATACCCAGCCTATATATATCCCACCATACCATATGGATCCGAAAGAGTTGAAGGAACAATTTGAGGAGTTGCTAGCAAAGTGGTTCGTCAGGCCGAGTGTATCACCTTGGGATGCACCAGTGTTATTTGTGAAAAATAAAGATGGGACTATGCAGATGTGCAATGATTATCACCAGTTGAACAAAGTCACCATTAAGAACAAGTACTTGTTACCGCGTATTGATGATTTGTTTGACCAGTTATAGAGTTCTGGGGTTAGGGAGTTCTCTAAGATCGACTTGAGATCGGGGTACCATCAGTTAAGGATTCGGGACTCGGATGTTCCGAAGACTACTTTCCCTACCAGATATGGTCATTATGAGCTTTTAGTGATGTCCTTCATCTTGACTAATGCCTCAGCGACTTTTATGGATTTGATGAATAGGGTATTCATGACCTCTATTGATTCGTTTGTCATTGTCTTCATTGATAACATTTTAATATACTCACATAGCATGGACGATCACGAGCAGTATTTGAGAGCGGTGCTTCATACCTTGCAAGAATAAAATTTATATGTTAAGTTCTCCAAGTGTGCGTTTTGGCTAGATTTTGTAGCATTCTTGGGGTATTGTATCAGTATATGGTATTAAGGTGGATCCCAAGAAGATTGAGGCAGTTCAGATTTGGCCTCGTCGTACTTCCGCGACTGAGATCAGAAGCTTCTTGGGGTAGCAGGTCATTATCGCCGATTTGTGGAGGGCTTCTCATCTATTGCAACACCTTTGACTAGACAGACCCAGAAGGGTGCTCTGTTCCGTTGGTCAGATGATTGTGAGGCGAGCTTCTAAGAGCTTAACAGACCTTTGACTACAAGACCAGTTCTAGTGTTGCCTTCCGGTTTGAGGATGTATAATGTGTATTGTGATGCTTCACGCATTGGTTAGGGTTGTGTATTTATGCAGGAGGGGTGAGTTATTGGATATGTTTCATGTTAGCTGAAGACCCATTAAAAGAATTATCCCGTGCACGATTTGGAGTTGGCCGTGATTGTTTATGCTCTTAAGATCTAGAGGCATTATCTTTATGGGGTTTCCTGTGAGGTTTACATTGATCATTGCAACTTGTAGCATTTTTCCAAGTAAAGGGATCTAATTTGAGGTAGCACATATGACTTGAGTTACTGAAGGATTATGACATCACCATTCTTTATCATTCGGGCAAGGCGAATGTAGTCGTGGATGCCTTGAGAAGTAAGGCAGAGAATATGGGTAGATTAGCATTCATTCTAGCAGAAGAGAGGCCACTAGCATCGGACATTCAGTCCTTGGGTAACAGACATATGAGGTTGGATACTTCAGAGCCCAGCTGGGTTCTTACATGCGTCGTTGCCTAGTCTTCACTATTGGAGCAGATCAAGGCTCGCAATTTGATGATCCGCACTTGATGGTTCTCAGAGAGACGGTACTACAAGGTAGTTCCAAGGAGGTTACTATCAGCGAGGATGGTTTTCTGCGACTCCAGGGTCGTCTATGTGTTCCTAATATCTATGGCTTGAGGGAGAGGATTCTAGAGGAGGCGCACAGTTCTCGATATTCCATTCATAGGGGTGTTACGAAGATGTATCGCGACTAGAGGTAGCACTATTGGTGGCGGCGGATGAAGAAATACATGGTTGAGTATGTAGCTAGATGCCTAAATTGCCATCAGGTTAAGTATGAACACCAGAAGACAGGTGGCCTACTCCAGCAAATGAATATACATGTGTGGAAGTAGGAGCGCATTACGGAAGTTTGATGTTGTTTGGGTCATTGTCGATAGGTTGACCAAGTCTGCACACTTTATTCTGGTGGTGACTACATATACTTCAGAGAGGTTGGCCCAGATTTATATTCTGGAGATAGTTCGGTTGCATGGTGTCAGACAGATGCCCATAGTTTACTTCACATTTCTGGAGAGCAGTACATAGTGATTTGGGGACCTGCGTAGGCAGTCGGAGCGGGCAATTAAGTTCTTGGAGGACATGTTGAGAGCATGTGTGATTGACTTTGGGGGACAATGGGATTGATTCTTACCCTTGGCCGAGTTTTCTTACAACAATTGTTATCCGCCCAGCATCGAGATGGATCCATTTGAGGCTTTATATGGTCGGCGACGTTGTTCTCCCATTAGGTGGTTTGAGCCCGGCGAGGCTAAGGTATGTGGTATTGATTTGGTGAAGGATGCCTTGTAAAATGTAAAGTTGATTTAGGAGCGACTTCTCACAGCACAGTCCAGAAAGAAGAGTTACGCGGATCAGAAGGCGCGTGATTTATCATTTATAGTGGGTGAGAAGGTTCTCTTGAAAGTCTCGCCGATGAAGAGGATTATGAGATTTTAGAAGAAGGTCAAGTTGGGCCCAAGGTTTATAGGCCCATTTGAGGTGTTGAGACGAGTTGGGGAGGTTGCTTATGAACTTGCTTTACCTCTAAGTGTATCAGAAGTTCATTCAAATTTCCACGTGTCTGTGATTTGGAGGTATCATGCCGACAGGTCACATATGTTAGACTTTAGCACGATCCAATTAGATGAGAGCCTAGGTTATGAGGAGGAGCCAATTGCCATGGTTGATAGACAGGTTCGCCAGTTGAGGTCCAACCAGTTGAGGAGGCAACCTGGGAGTCCGAGGAGGACATGCGGAGCGGATATCCACACTTATTCAGCACTCCAGATATGATTCAAGACCCGTTCGAGAACGAATGTTTGTTTAAAAGGTAGACTATAAAATGACCTGACCGGTCGTTTTTCTTTTTAGAACCGCGTAAATAAGACTCCCCGTATGTGCTTTTACTATTTTATGATTTGCGGGGATGGTTAGTTTTCACGACCCAATTCAATTTTGGCTGTGATGGCGCCCAACACCATTGCTAAGCAAGCCAATAATGAGCAATCTAGTGAATTCCCATTTTAATAACTTCTTCCAAGTAAATATCTTTATGTAATTTAATAGATTTAGTAAGAAACATATTTAAATTAACAAAATGAAAGTAACTAAATATATATGACCATAGGGATAAAACAAAAATCATAAGTCTACTAGTGTGTGCCAAGATCTGTTGTCACAAGTATGTGGGCTACTAGCAGAATATAAAAAGGATTTTTACTCTACTGTATGAAATAGAATAGACAGAAAAGAATCAAAAGAGAGACTTTGGCTGCTGCTGAATGGCTCAGAAGGGAAGTTCATCGTGTAGTCTTGAACCAGAACTCAAGTGTGCACGCCGGACTAATAACCAGATGCACCTGCCTCAGATTCTTCACATCAAATGAAGAAGTGTAGCGTGAGTAAATAAACAACATGTACCCAGTAAGTATCTAGTCTAACCTCGAAGAAGTAGTGACAAGGGGACGACTTCGACACTTACTATGGGCAAAAAATATAATAGTATGAAGTTCTAATTAAACATGATATATAAAATGATAACATAACTCGGAGTAGGAAAATAAGTAAACAATCCTTTCATCCCGAATAAGAATCAAGTCATTTCTCTTATATAATCCTTTCACCCTTCAAGACCATGATACAATATTAAATATAAAAGGGGTTCCGATATCTTTATGCACGAATTATGCCAAGGACGTAGGGCCCGATCCAAATATACATATAAATATATTATGCACTGCAGAGAGTCAAACAACCCGAACCATATAATATATCAATTAACTTGTCGAGGCGAATGACCCGTTCCCATGAGAGTAGTAGAAATTTACCCTGCTCGTGGAATATACTTGAGAAGCGGTTGGACATATATTTTCTCAAGTTATCATAATATCTCTCGATTCTTTTTCAAAATAGGAAATTCAACTAGGAACCTTTAAATTATTGAACTCCTCAACCTCTGCTTTAATCCAAACAATTTGTAAGTATAAACAAGAAACGGTATCAACAAAACATGGTTTAAACCTAAATCTACCCGAACATAAGCATGAATAGTAGCTACGCACGGACTCTCGCCACTTCGTGTGTACGTAGCACCCCACAAATAGAATTACATACTGATTAAGTTCACTTATGGGGTTAATTCGCTCTTACAAGGTTAGAAAAGAGACTTACCTCGTCTCAATGCCTACTTTTCGGTCCAAGAATGTGCTCACACCCTTAATTCAGTGCCAAATCAACCCAAAACTAATCAAATATTATATAAATTAATCAATACATGCTTAAAAGTTCGTGTTCCAACTATTGAAGAGGTTACCCAACCCTAAATGTAAGATTCTTAAAATTCATCCCTGGCTCACGTGCCCGGATTACGAAATTTTCGAAAAAAGTTTTTACCCATAACCCCATGAACTCAAATATATGATTTTTACAAGATTCCATAATTAATTTCATGATTAAATCTTATTTTTATCAAAAACCTAGGTTTTCTCCTAAATCCATTATTTCCACTAATTTACATGTTATAATCTACCCATAATTTATGTATTTGACTCATAGTTGGTAGGAATTACTTACCTCAAGGTGTTAGATGAGAATACCCTCTCTAAGAGCTCAGAGAATAGCCCAACAATGGAATAAATGATCCAAAAAGACTAAGTCTCGCAATAAATGAAGGGTTCTTCCTTCACCGGTTTCAGCACCTGCGGAGGGGCTTCCGATTCTGCGGGACCGCCTTTGTGGCCAAAAGTCCGCTTCTGTGGAACCGGCTTGGCCACTCAACCACCGCACCTGCGGAGCCAGGACCACTCCTGCACAACCACTCATGTGGCTGACTCTTTCGCACATGTGGACACAGCCGCTTCTGCGGTCAGAATCATCGCATCTGCACGTTCGTAGGTGCGCCAAACTTCTCGCTCCTACGGATCTTGAGAAGCCTTGTCTTGACCACTTCTGTGGCTCCTGGCTCGCACATGCGGCTGGCCAAGCGGATGCGATTACACCAATAGCTGGGAGCTTCAGTTTTTTCTCCCATGTTCAACTTGGTCCAAGCCTCACCGATCGATACCTGGGGCCCCCGAGGCCCCGCTCGAACATACCGACAAGTTTTAAATCATAAAATGGACTCGTTCAAACTCTCAGAATGCCCAAAATAACATCAAATCTAAGAATCACACCCCAAACCTATTGGATCAAGTATCAACTTTAAGTTATTCAATTTACTCCCAAAGCGCCAAAATGTACTTAAACTACTCATATTGACACCAAATTTTGCGTGTTAGCCTTAAATGTCATTCAATTCCATTCGGACCTCGATATCACCAAAACATATTCTAAACCAAATTAAATAACTTCAAGAACCTTCAAGAAACCAATTTTCAATATTAGGCGCTGAAACGCTCCCAGGTCATCCAAAACCCGATCCGAGCATGGGCCCAAGTTCGAATCATCATACGATCCTATTGGAACCGTCAAATTCCAATTCCGAGGTCATTTACTTAAAATGTTGACCGAAGTCAAACTTATCCTTTTAAGGCCAACCAAAGGAACCAAGTGTTCTGATTTCAACCCAAGCCCTTCCAAATCTCGAATTAACCATCCCTAAGTCATAAAATAGTAAAAGCACATACAGGGAGTCTTACTTAGGGTAATAGGGTTCTAAAAGAAAAATGACCGATTAGGTCGTTACATTCTCCACCTCTTAAACAAGCATTCGTCCTCGAACGGGTCTATAATCATACCTAGAGTGTTGAATAAGTATGGGTATCTGCTCCGCATGTCCTCCTCGCACTCCCAGGTCGCCTCTTCGACTGGTTGGCCCCTCTACTGGACATTTATCACATAAATCCTCTTGGATCTCAACTGGCGATCCTGCCTATCAACAATGGTAACTGTCTCCTCTTTATAACCCAGACTCTCATCTAACTGAATCGTGCTGAAGTCTAACACATGTGACAAGTCGGCATGATACCTCCGTAGCATAGACCCGTGAAAGACCGGATGAACTCCTAATAGACTGGGAGACAAAGCAAGCTCATAAGAAACCTCCCCAACTCGTCTTAACACCTTCAATAGGCCGATAAACCTTGGGCTCAACTAGCCTTCTTCCCAAATCTCATGATCCCCTTCATCGGCGAGACTTTCAAGAGAACCTTCTTGTCTGCATAACTCTTATGTCTGGACTGTGCTGTGCGAAGTCATTCCTGAATCAACTTTACCTTTTCCAAGGCATCCTTCACCAAATCAGTACCATAAAACTTAGCCTCATCGGGCTCAAACCACCCGATGGGGGAACGACATCGCCGACCATATAAAGCCTCAAATGGATCCATCTCAATGCTGGACTGGTAATTTTTGTTGTAAGAAAACTCGGCCAAACGGAAGGAACCGATCCCAATGTCCTTCAAAGTTAATCACACATGCCTTGAGCATGACCTCCAAGATCTGAACTGTCCGCTCTGACTGACAGTCCATCTCTGAATGAAATGCGGTGCTTATCTCTACACGGGTCCCAAATTTACTATGTACCACTCTCCAAAAATGCGAAGTAAACTGAGGATCTCTGTCTGATATGATGGAAATAGGTACACCATGCAGCCGATGTAACGACCCGATCGGTCGTTTTGTGTTATCGGACCCCGTTCCCTTAAATGAAACTTCCCATAGTGGCTTAGTATGATTTATGACTTGCGGGGGAGGGTGTTCCAAGATTCGGAAGTGTTCAGAGAAATATTGGAACACTTGGTTCCTACAGTTTGGCCTTTAAGGCCAATTTGACTTCGGTCAACATTTTGAGTAAACGACTCGGAATCGAGTTTTGATGGTTCCAGTAGCTTTGTATGATGATTTCGGACTTAGGCGTATGTTCGGAATGGGTTTTGGATGACCCGAGAGCGTTTCGGTGCCCAATATCGAAATAAGAGTTTCCTTAAGTTCATATTTTGGTTTGGGACGTGTTTTTGTGTTATCGAAGTCTGAACGGAATTCCAAGATCGGGAATAGTTCCATTATGTCATTTATGACTTGCCTGCAAAATTTGGTGTCGTTCCGAGTAGTATAGGTCGGTTCGGCGCATTGTTAGCGAATTCAAGAAACTTAAAGTTCCCAAGTTTGGTTCTAGGGGTTTTAAGGTGTGATTTTGAGTTTTAGCGTTGTTGTGCGTGTTCTGAAGGCTCAAGAGAGTCTGTATTATGATTTGGGACTTGTTGGTATATTTGGACAGGGGCTCGGGTGGGCCCAGGTGCCTCTCGGGCACCAAAGTAGGCCAAAAACCAGCTGAAGCAGTTGCTGGTGAACCCGATCTGGTGTGACCGCAAGTGCGGTTGCCTAGTCGCAGGTGCGAGATCGCTCCTGCGGTCCCAGCCTCATAGGTGCGACCCCCAAGTGGGTTGCCCAGTTTCTACAGGTGTGAGCTATTGCTCGTAGGTGCGGTCATCGAGTCGCAGGTGTGGAAACCCCTGTAGGCAGTAAGGTCTTTAAATGCGGGATTATCCCATTTTTACTCCATTTTATTCCACCATAGATGATTTTGAGATCTTGGAAAAGAGTACCACGACCTAGCTACTAAAAGGTGAGTGAATTCTATCCTAAAGTTAGTTAATGCATGAATTCCTAGTTAAATTTAACTACCTAATTCGTGGAAAATTAAGGAATTGGGTAGTAACCTAGGGCTTTCGAAAATTTAGAGAATTACCCGTGAATTGGATATGAAATCATAGAAAAATTATATATTAATGATCCTTAGGTTATGGGTGAGTGTTTCCTTCGAGAATTTTTTAGAATCCGAGCATGCGCGCCCGGGGTTGGATTTTGGGATTTCTTCAAGAATGATGAATTTTACTAAGTAGTAGGATAATTCCATGCTTTGAGTATAATTTGATATATTTACGTAACGTTTGATTATTTTCGAGTCCTTAGGAGACGAGTTCGGAGTTTCGGGCGCATTCTTGACCCGGGGAGTAGGTTCGACACGAGGTGAGTCTCCTTTCTAACCTTGTAAGAGGGAACTGTCCCCCTAGGTGATTTAAATGGCTATGTGGTAATGTTTGTGGGGGCTACGTACACACAAAGTGACGAGAGTCCGTACGTAGCGACTATTATTGTATGTTCGGGTAGTTAGGCCTACACCATGAATTGTATTTCTCCTTGAAATGAACTATATGCTTAATGATTTATTGATACATGCGGCTTGATTCCCTGAGGTCATGGAATTTGAGAAATTTAAAGAAATTGTTCAAGAAAAATTAGTTTATAAAGAATTATGTGTGGTTTTTGTGTGCATATGACCGCTTAGTAATTTACATTCCACGAGCGGAGTGTTTTCCCCCATTCTCATGGGAGCGGGTCGTACGCCACAGCGAGATTGATAGATATATTATGGTCCGGGCCGTTCGACCCTCGGCAGTGCACATATATGATCATTATGATGGCTCAGGCCGGTTGTCCTTATCTTGTATGCGCATGCTAAATTGTTAATGATTCTTTTATGGATATTGAGTGGTTAGATATTTTAAAGGAAAGAAAAAAAAGAAGAATAATGAAGTAGTAATTGTATATTTACTTCCAGTATTTATTTGAATAACTGTTATTTTAATGTTTACTGTTTTTATCATCCTCGTATGTCTGTTACTGATATTATATCTAGTTTAATCATTTTGTTGGACCTTAGTGAGTGTCAAGTCGACCTCTCGTCACTAATTCTTCGAGGTTAGGCGGGATACTCACTAGGTACATATTTGTTTATGTACTCATGCTACGCTTTTGTACTTAATTGTATATGTTCTGAGGCTGGTGCATCTGGTTATCAGATCGGAGCTCGATTCTGATCATAGTTGGACCTGACTTCACAGTGAGCTGCTTCTCCTGACGATCCTTGGCAGCACTATGGAGTTTCTTTTTCTTATTTCCCGTCTATTTCTTCTAGATAGTGGGACTGTATATTATATATTTGTATATTCTGTTAGTATGCACGTAGGACTTGTGACACTAGTTCCTGGCACACACGTGGTAGTTATTATGGATTTTGGGTCTGTATATATTGGCTCACACCTCCTTATGACCGCTTTTGATTAAAACTGGATAATTATCCTTGTCGGTTTATGTTTTAAGTTTTTAAAACTTGGTATATGTTGAAATGTTTAATCAATCAAGAAAGAACCCTTAGTAAAATGAGTGTTGGCTTGTCCGACCCCGCTGTTGGGCGCCATCACGACCTAAGTTATGATTTTGGGTCGTGACAACATGGTATCAGAGCTCTAGGTTCATGTAAGTCTCACGAGTCACGGGCAAACCCAGTAGAGTCTAGCGGATCAGTACAGAGACGTCCGTACCTATCTTCAGGAGGCTATAGGGTGTTAGGAAAACCTCTACTTATTTTTATTATATCGTGCAGTTGATGGTTTACCAAATCTCATTCTTCTATTCTCCACAGATGGCGAGGACACGTGCATCTGATGTTCCAAACCTGGGAGGGGCCGCTACCCCCATTGTCCGAGGCCGGGGCAGGGCACCGGCTCGAGGTAGGGGACGAGGGCGTCCCCGAGCTATTTCAGTTGCACCACCACAAAGAGGATCCTACTATAGAGCAGGGTGAGGTGCCCCCAGCAGATCCTGCTCTAGTGAACTTTATGACGACGCTAGGCTTCCAGGAGATCATGTGCCGTATGATGCGGTTTATGGACACTATGTCCCAGGCTGGTTTATTTCCAACAGATCCTTCCACATCTCAGGCGGGAGGGGGGCCCAGACTCCTGCCGCCCAGGCTGCAGGTCAGGCAGCATTACATCATACCCCGGGTACACTGAGCCTGTAGCAGCAACACCTGAGCCCAGAACAGCTGCGGACGGTGATCCATAGAATTTATTGGATAGATGGACTCGATTGCATCCTCTAGTCTTTAGGGTTGAGCAAGGCGAGGATGCCCAGGATTTTGTTGACAGGTGCAGGGACAAGCTATACAACATGAGGATATTAGAGTCTCATGGAGTGGACTTCACTACCTTCCAGTTAGAGGGCAGAGCTCGCAAATGGTGGCAGTCCTATATTCTTAGCAGGCCAGCAGATTCTCCTCCTATCACTTGGGAGCAGTTCACTCATATGTTTCTAGACAGGTATATTCCACCCTCTGAGAGGGAAGAGCTGCGGTATTAGTTTGAGCAGCTGGAGCAGGGACAGATGTCAGTGACGTATTATGAGGCTAGATTCTCAGAGTTGTCTCTCCACGCACTTATGATATTACCTACTAATCGTGGAGATTTGTAGCAGGGCTGCACTCCGGTATTATGGCCAACATGGCCCGAGAGATGGATATGGGGACTCCTTATCAGCTGTTGATTGAGATAGCTCATCGGATTGAGGGCTATAGATTGAGAGGTAGAGAGAAGGGTCAACAGGACAAGACAACCAGATTCTCCAGGGATTTCAGAGGTGCCCCAGTTAGGGGCAGAGGTAGCCCAGCAGGCCTCTATATTCAGCACCCCTACTACCTCCCCGAGGTGTTCCAGCGAGGCTTCATTTCAGCGCCATGCCAGAGTGTTCCTACAGCCCTCCAGCCATTCAGAGTTCACCTAGTGATTATTCCAATTATCTGAGATCCTCTAGTCCCTACTTCAGTGCTATGCCAGAGAGTACACATCGCTCTTCGGCCATTCAGGGTTCCTTTCCAGGCAGCAGGGTATGATACATGGAGGTTGTTATGAGTGTGGGGATCCAAGTCATATGAAAAGACATTATCCCAGGTTTTGGGGCAAAGCAGTGCAGTAAGATTATCAGTCTATGGGTCTAGCACTAGTCGTCAGGCCACCTAGAGGTGGGGGACAAGTCGGCAAGGGTCGTCCTAGAGGTGGAGACCATTCAGGGGTAGGTCAGCCAGCTAGTGTTCATTTTGGCGGGGCTCATCTTTCCGGTGCTCTAGCTAGATTCTATGCTATTCCGGCCAGATCAGACACAGTGGCCTTAGACATCGTGATCACAGGTATTTTTATAGTATATGGTAGAGGGGCATCCGTGTTATTTTATCCAGGATCCACCTATTCCTATGTTTTGGTCTTATTTTCTCATTTTATGGATGTTCCCCGTGAGTCCTTGGGTTCTCCTATATGTGTGTTCACTCATGTGGGCGATTTTGTGGTGGTAGACCGGGTTTATTGCTCATGTATGGTTACATTATGCGGGTTCGAGACTCAAGCAGATCTCTTATTGCTCGACATGGTTGATTTTGAGGTTATTCTAGGCATGGATTGGCTATCTCCTTATCATGCCGTGCTAGATTGCCATGCCAAGACAGTTACTTTATCCATGCCCGAGTCGCCTAGGCTAGAGTGGAGAGGTAGTGCAGCAAGCCGGGTTATTTCATGCATGAAGGCTTGACACATGGTCGAGAAGGGTTGTCTGGCCTATCTTGCTTATGTGCGGGACACCACTGTTGAGTCTCCGACGATTGATTCGGTGCCAGTTGTTCGAGAGTTTGCCAAAGTATTTCCTTCAACCTCCCGATCGTGATATTGATTTCTGCATTGATTTAGCTCCAGGCACCCAGCCTATATCTATTTCTCCGTACCGTATGGCTCCGAAAGAGTTGAAGGAGTTGAAGGAGCAACTTGAAGAGTTGTTGGCTAAGGGGTTCATCAGACCGAGTGTATAGATGTGGGGTGCTCCAGTTCTATTCGTGAAGAAGAAGGATGGGTCCATGCAGATGTGTATTGATTACCGTAAGTTGAACAAGGTCACCATTAAGAATAAGTACCCTTTTCCGTGCATCGATGATTGGTTTGACCAGTTGCAGGGTGCTCGGGTGTTTTCTAAGATTGATTTGAGATCCGGATATCATTAGTTGATGATTTGGGCCTCAGATGTTCCGAAGACAGCTTTTCACACTAGGTATGGCCACTATGAGTTCGTGGTAATGTCCTTTGGCTTGAATAATGCCCCAACAACATTTATGGACTTGATGAATAGGGTGTTCAGGCCGTATATTGATTCCTTTGTGATTATATTCATTGATGGCATTTTGATTTACTCACATAGCCTGGGGGAGCACAGCAACATTTGAGAGTTGTGCTCCAGACTTTGCAAGAACAGAAGCTATATGCTGAGTTTTCCAAGTGTGAGTTCCGGTTGGATTTCGTGGCATTCTTGGGGAATATGGTATCCGGAGAGGGTATCAAGGTTGACCCTCAGAAGATTGAGGCAGTTCAGAGTTGGCTGCGCCCTACTTCAGCTACAGAGATCAGGAGCTTTTTGAGTCTAGCAGGCTATTATCGTCGATTTGTGGAGGGGTTCTCTTCTATTGCAGCTCCATTGACTAGATTGACTCAGAAGAATGCCCTGTTTTGATGGTCCGACGAGTGTGAAGCAAGCTTTCATAAGCTCAAGGTAGTATTGTGCTCAGCACCAGTTCTGGTATTGCCTTCTAGTTCGGGGATGTATACAGTGTATTGCGACGCTTCGCGTGTTGGTTTGGGATGTGTGTTGATGCAGGAGGGGAGATTTATTGCTTATACTTCGCGCCAGCTGAAGGTTCACAAGAATAATTACCCTGTGCATGATTTAGAGTTGCGGTGATTGTTCATGCTCTTAAGATTTCGAGGCACTACTTGTATGGGGTGTCCTGTGAGGTTTATACAGACCACCGTAGCTTGCATCACTTGTTTATGCAGAGGGACCTTAATTTGAGGCAGCATAGATGGCTTGAGTTGTTGAAAGATTATGATATCACCATTCTTTATCATCCGGGCAAGGCGAATATGGTAGCAGATGCCTTGAGCAGGAAGGCAGAGAGTATGGGTAGTTTGGATTACATTGCTATAGAGGAGAGACCTCTAGCCTTGGACGTTCAGTCCTTGGCTAATTGCCTGGTGAGGTTAGACCTTTCAGAGCCTCGCCGAGTTTTAGCACATGTGGTTGCTCAGTCTTCGTTATTGGGAGAGATTAAGGCTCGGCAGTTTGATGATCCGTACTTGGAAGAGTTTCGGGAGACAGTGGTTCAGGGTGGTTCCAAGGAGGTTACTATTGGCGAGTGTGGTGTTCTGAGACTTTAGGGACATTTATGTGTTCCTAATGTCGATGTCCTGAGAGGGAGGATTCTATAGGAGGCACACAGTTCTCGGTATTCTGTCCATCCTGGTGCTACGAAGATGTATCGTGATTTGAAGCAACATTACTGGTGGAGGCGGATGAAGAAGGACATTGTGGAGTATGTGGCTAGGTGTCTCAAATGCCAAAAGGTTAAGTATGAGCACTAGAGGCCAGGAGGCCTACTTCACCAGATGCCCATTCTGGAGTGGAAGTGGCAACGCATCACTATAGACTTCGTGGTAGGGTTGCCTCGGACTCTGTAGAAGGTTGATGAGGTTTGGGTCATTGTGGATAGATTGACCAATTCGGCGCATTTCATTCCGGTGGCTACTACATATACTTCTGAGAGGTTGGCACAGATCTACATTCGGGAGATAATCCGGTTTCACGGTGTGCCGGTGTCCATTATATCAGATCGAGGTCCTCAGTTCACCTCGCACTTTTGGAGAGCATTGCATAGTGAGATGGGTACCTAGATAGACCTCAGCACATCATTTCACCCTCAGATTGATGGACGGTTGGAGCGTACAGTTCAGATATTGGAGGAGATGCTCAGGGCATGTGTGATTGACTTCGGAGGTCAGTGGGACCAGTTCTTTCCTTTGACCGAGTTTTCATACAATAATAGTTATCAGTCCAGCATCGACATGGCTCCATTTGAGGCTTTGTATGGTCGGCGATACCGTTCTCCTATCGAGTGGTTTGATCCTGGAGAGGCTAAGTTATATGGCACTGACCTAGTGAGGGATTCTTTATAGAGGGTGAAGTTGATTTAGGAGAGGCTCTGCATAGCACAGTCCAGACAGAAGAGTTACGCGGATCAGAGGGTGCGTGATGTATCATTTATGGAGGGAGATAAGGACCTGTTGAAAGTCTCACCAATGAAGGGTATTATGAGGTTCAGGAAGAAAGGAAAGTTGAGCCCAAGGTTTATAGGTCCCATCGAGGTGGTGAGGTGAGTTGGGGAGGTTACTTATGAGCTAACTTTGCCTCCTAGTTTGTCAGGAGTTCATCCGATCTTTCATGTATCCATGCTCCGGAGGTACCACGCCGACTTCTCTCATGTGGTTGATTTCAACACTATTCAGTTGGATGAGAGGTTGGGCTACGAGGAGGAGCCACTTGCTATTATTGATAGATAGGATCGCCAGTTGAGGTCCAAGAGAGTTTCTACGGTGAAGGTTCAGTGGTGGGGCCAACCACTCGAGGAAGCGAACTGGGAGTCCGAGGAGGACATGCGGAGCAGATATCTAACACTTATTCAGCACTTCAGGTATGATTCTAGACCCATTCGAGGACGAATGTTTGTTTCAGAGGTGGAAAATGTAACGACCTGACCGGTCGTTTTCCGTTATCGGACCCCGTTCCCCTAAGTGAAACTTCCCATAGCGGATTATTGTGATTTATGACTTGTGGGGATGGATGGTCCGGCATTCGGAACTGTTTAGAGTGCTATAGGAACACGTGGTTCCTTAAGGTTGGCCTTTAAGGCCAAGTTTGACTTCGGTCAACATTTTGAGTAAACGACCTCGGAATCGAGTTTTGACGGTTCCGGTAGCTTCGTATGATGATTTCGGACTTGGGCATATGTTCGGAATAGGTTTTGGATGACCCGGGAGCATTTCGCGCCCAATATCGAATAAGAGTTTCCTTAAGTTCATATTGTGGTCTAGGACATGTTTTTGTGTTATCGAGGTCCGAACAGAATTTCGAGACCCGTAATAGTTCTGTTATGTCATTTATGACTTGCCTGTAAAATTTGGTGTCATTCCGAGTAGTATTGGTCGGTTCGGCGCATTGTTAGCGAATTCAAGAAATTTAAAGTTCTAAGTTTGGTTCTAGGGGTTTTGAGGTGTGATTTTAAGTTTTAGCGTTGTTATGGATGTTCTGAAGGCTCGAGCGAGTCTGTATTATGATTTGGGACTTTTTGATATATTTTGACGGGGGCTCGGGTGGGCCCAGGTGCCTCTCGGGAACTAAACGAGGCCAAAAACCAGTTGAAGCAGTTGCTAGTGCACCCGATCTGGTGTGACCGCAGGTGCGGTTTCCCAGTCGCAGGTGCGAGACCGCTCCTGCAATCCCAACCTCACCAGGCGATTAGCCAAGGACTAAATGTCCAAAGCTAGAGGTATCTCCTCTAATGAAATGAAAGCCAAACTACCCATACTCTCCGCCTTCCTGCTTCAGGCATCTGCTACCACGTTTGCCTTGCCCGAATGATAAAGAATGGTGATGTCATAATCCTTCAGCAACTCAAGCCACCTGCGCTGCCTCAAATTGAGATCCCTCCGTTGAACAAGTGCTGCAAACTGCGGTGATCTGTATAAACCTCACAAGGAACCCCATACAATTAATGCCTCCAAATCTTAAGAGCATGAACAATCACCGCCAAGTCCAGATCGTGCACAGGGTAATTCTTCTCATGAACTTTCAGTTGTCGTGAAGCATATGCAATAACTTGTCCCTCTTGCATCAACACACAACCCAAACCAACGCGTGAAGCGTCACAATAAACCGTATACATCCCAGAACCGGAAGGCAACACTAGAACTGGTGTTGAGGTCAATGTTGTCTTGAGCTTTTGAAAGCTCGAATCACACTCGTCGGACCATCGAAATGGAGCATTATTCTGGGTCAATCTAGTCAGAGGGGCTGCAATGGATGAAAAGCCCTCCACAAATCGGCGATAATAACCCGCTAGACCCAAGAAGCTCCTGTTCTCTGTAGCTGAAGTAGGGCGTAGCTAACTCTGAACTGCCTCAATCTTCTTAGGATCAACCTTGATACCTTCTCCGGATACCACATGCCCCAAGAATGCCACAGAATCCAACCAATATTCACACTTGGAGAACATAGAATACAACTTCTGTTCCCGCAAAGTCTGGAGCACTACGCTCAAATGTTGCTCGTGCTACCCCAGGCTGCGTGAGTAAATCAAAATGCCATCAATGAAGATGATGACAAAAGAATCAATATAAGGCTTGAACACCATGTTCATCATGTCCATAAATGTGGCTGGGGCATTACTCAAGCCAAAGGATATCACCAAGAACTCATAATGACCATACCTCATACGAAAGGCCGTCTTCGGAACATACGAGTCCCGAATCTTCAGCTGATGGTACCCCGATCTCAGGTCAATATTAGAAAACACCCGAGCGCCCTATAACTGGTCAAACAAATCATTGATACGCGGAACCGGGTACTTGTTCTTGATGGTGACCTTGTTCAACTGACGGTAGACAATACACATCCGCATAGTCCCATCCTTCTTCACAAATAACACTGGATCACCCAAAGGCGATTGCTCGGTCTGATAAACCCCTTAGATAACAACACCACAAATTGTTCCTTCAATTCCTTCGAAGCCATATGGTATGGGGGAATAAATATAGGCTGGGTGTCTGGAGCTAAGTCAATGCAAAAATCAATGTCACGATCCTGTGGCATGCCTGGAAGGTCTAAAGGGAATACATTATCAAACTCTCGAACTACTGGCACTGAATCAATTGTCGGAGACTCGGCGGTGGTGTCCCGCACATACGCAAGATAAGCCAAACAACCATTCTCGACCATATGTCGAGCCTTCAGGAAAGAAATGACATGACTGGCGTCAGTAACTGAGGAACCTCTCCACTCCAATCTCGACAACTCGGGCATGGATAGAGTAACAGTCTTGGCATGGCAATATAGAATGGCATGATAGGGAGACAGACAATCCATGCCCAGAAAAACCTCAAAATCAACCATATAAAGAAACATGAGGTCCGTTCTAGTCTAGAACCCACAGAATGTAACCACACAGCACCGCTAAATCCGGTCCACAACCATAGGGTCGCCCACAAGAGTGGACACATAAACAGGAGTACCCAAGGACTCACGAGGAATATCCAGGGAATGAGAAAATAAGGTTGATATGTATGAATAAGTGGACCCTAGATCGAATAATAACGATGCATCTCTACCGCATACTGAAATAATACCTGTGATCACGGCATCTGAGGCCACTGCATTTGATCTGGCCGAAATAGCATAGAATTTGGTTGGAGCGTGATGCGAGACTAATTGCATAGTTCAACATGAGATATACCTTACATTTTATGCGCATTAATGATAAAAATACACTTGTTATGTGCTTAATGGAGTTTATTTCATGTGTAGGTGAAGTGGAGATGGAAACGGAGCTAAAGGAATGCAAATACGTCGAAAAAAACGCGAAAGGAGATACCCGGGCGATAGCCGGGCGACAGAGGCAAACACCCTGACCCTACCTGGCGTTAGCCACGCGTTAGGGATGAAACTCCATCCCTACCCTGGCGTTATCCAGGCGTTTGGGCTGAAACACCAGCCCTAGCCTGGCGTTAGCCAGGCGTTTGGGTCCAAACGCCAGGGGCTGCCCAGTTAGGCCAAATTCGAGTTTTGACGGGTTTAAGTGTTTTCCAATTAAAATAGAAGTCTCCTACACGGTTAGGGTTCACCTTAAACCTATAAATAGACTCCTAAAACACAACTACAGGAGGGGAAATTCGAGATTAGAGTGGAGACGGACGGCAAACATCGATTTGTACATATTTTCTTCATTACTTTGTAGTTTAATTATGCAAGTTATTTTAGATTTGATTCTTTTGAACATGTTTA